>JANHFT010003827.1:0-17592 GCA_032467955.1 Pseudoxenodon macrops
CATATACTGTACCTGTGCATTTGGTTTTTCTTGCCTAAATGTAGAACCTTACTTTTTTCACCATTGAATTTCATTTTCACCATTGAATTTCATTATATAACCATTTTTGTGATATTTTCAAATTGGCTGCCCTATTTCAGCACTTTTTTTTCTTGGTTAGGTTTATTTTCCAGAGCCTTTCTTACAGCATATTATTATACAATTGCACGTACATAAATAAAAATCCCCCTTGGTTTAATGTACTTTTTGGGGGGATTTATTTTATTCAGCTTACTTGATTTATTATCAATGTAATTTTAGCTATTAAGTTTACAGTAAAAGATACATTTCCTTATGCCGCAGCCAACAACATGGGAAAAAAGCCAGAAAAGTTTCTGTAATTAATATAATAGCTCCAGGTCTGGAGACATGATCTTCCTTTAGGCAATAATAGAATTCTAAAATTTGTTAGTACTATAAGCCTGTTTTCAGTTTACCCATATTAATGGGTACCCATTACCCATATTAAGGACTTAAGCTGGGAATATCTAATTTTTGCAAAGTGGCCATTGAGAAAATGGCTATCCCACAGGTAAACTTACAACAGTTCATTTAGTGACTGTTCAACCGTTCGACTTATGACCGTTTTTCACACTTACTATGGTTGCAGAAATCCTCATGGTTATGTGATTAAAATTCTGATACTTTGCAACTGACTCGTATTTATGACGGTTGCAGTGTCCCAGGATCATGTGATCCCCTTTTACGACCTTCTGACAAGGAAAGTCAATGGAGAAACCAGATTCATTTAACAACCGTGTGACTAACTTAGCAACTGCAGTGATTCACTTAGCAACGGTGGCAAGAAAGTGGGGCAAAACTCACTTAACAAATGTTTCACTTAACATAAATTTTGGGATCAATTGAGGTCGTTGGTCAAGGACTACCTGTACTTAGTGTGGCCTATCGCGCTGTACATGCGTTTACCAGATTCCCAAGATATTGCAAATACAGCTGCTGCTACTTTGAAGAAATCATAGATGTGTAGGTTGACGCAGGATAGACCAGGGGTGTCAAACTCACCTTGTCATGGCAGCATCACGTGATGCATGTGGATTTTTTTGCCCTTCGCTAAACCAGACATGGGCGTGGCCAGCACATGGCGCATCTGGCCCACTGGTCAGGAGTTTGACAGCCCGGGGATAGACAATGTGACAAATAACCCTTCATCCACTGCGTTCACATCACCCACTGATCTATTTACTCCAAAATAAGCTATGAAAATAAACATGGCAGTGCACATTTTATTCTAGACATGTAATTCTTCCCACTCCAGAAATTGGTGGATACAGTGCTTGTCAAACTAGACAAAGGATTCCCTGTATTGTTCCATAGAGCACAGTTCTGCTGAGAATTACCTTCCTTCGTGCTATTCAAGATTAGCTGCTAAGTGCTAGTACACTAGGTCTAAAGTGGGTTACAATAGTAAACTTGAAAAGTCTGAGGTAATGGGACAATCCAGTGTCGGTGAGGTCAATTAACCAGTGGAACAGCTTGCCTTCAGAAATCGTGGGCGCTCCATCACTGGAGGTTTTTAAAAGAAGAGACTAGACAGTCACTTGCCTGAAATGGTACACTGTAGGTTCTCCTGCTTGACCAGGGGGCTGGACTAGAAGACCTCCAAGGTCCCTTCCCTATTCTATTCCTATTCCAGCTATCAGGCCTTTGCTGCCTAGTGTTTGGAAGACAGCATTTTCCTAATCAGGGGATTGCTATTCAGAAATGTTTTTCTTTTTATACTGTCTCCTGAAAATAGACAGATCTCATTGTCTATGTTGGGATTAATGAAGCCATCCTGCTGGAGCCAGTTATTGACGCATTATTATATTTAAATCATCATGAGCTCAACTGACATTTTTTAAAAAATTGGTGCTCTTAAACTGCGATGCTTGTCCCTTGCAGAACTCCTTTGAAACACTGACTTATGAATGAAAGTCACGAAATTCTGGTTTAATGCTGGCAACAAACAAGGTGAAGGTTTTTCTCTCCAAAACTTTTTATGACATTTTTATTTATATCTACATATTTTATTTTTTATCAATTGAGCAATGTGGTGGCCTAGTGCTTGCCTCCCCCTCGGAAGGTTGTGAGTTCAATCCTAAGTAGCGGCAGATGTTTTTATATCAGGGTGCAAAGAGAAAATACCCGCTGCGAACTCTACATAGGCATCAGGAAGGGCATCTGGACAGTACATGCTCAGCTCCAGCCACTTAACCCAGCTTTAACCCGAATTAAAGCATTATAGGGTCAGAAAAAGAGAATATTTTTTTATTTTATTTATATCAATTATATTTTCAATGGCTCCCAAAGTTGAGATTATAGTTGATGGAGTTTTGACTACCACTTTGTAAATTTAGATGTGTATATTCACACTTATGGTACTAAACCAGAATTTCAAAAGCATGGTTTATTGAACTATATTTGTGCACAGACCTAAGCCATTGTTAGTCAATTTGCTTATGAACACAAAATGCACAATAAACAGCCCCATTATGGCTACACTAATCAGGCCATGTATATTCAGGTCTCCTATATTTATAACAAAGAATGAAACGCAGTAGTATAAAACTAAATTACAGCTGACTTTTTGTACAATTGTTAAAGTTTTGCATCAATGTTTTTTTTTCTAAAAATGTTTTCTGATGGGAAAAAAAAGCTTATAAAGATGCCACAATGTTGTTTTTTTCTTTTTCTAACAATGAGTCCCCAACCAGAAGATGTTTAAGATAAAAAGATCTTAGCACCCTTTATCATGGCTGTCCTGACTGTGGTAGGTGGGGTGGGAATTGTAGAGGGATAATAAATAATATCTGTTTTGCCAGAATTTTAGTGGTTAGTACATTTTTATTCTCTTTATCTCTTTATTATTTATTTTCATTTGTTCTATTTTATTTAATCATGACCATCTTGTATAAAGCTTTAGTAGAAATTCAGGTTGTGAGTCAAGTGGATATTACATAAAGGGATTTTTGAAATGTGACTTTGTTGACCATGAGTTGGCCAAGCCTTTCAGCCTCAGGGGCACATCTGGAAGTTCATTTGTTTGGTGGGACAGAGCTCTTGCCAAAAGCGGACTCTCATGCAGGGACTTCTTCCCTGTGAATCCTCTAAATTCCCTACTTGATGAGATTATATCTCTGCTGACCCAATGACAAACCTTTGATTTTGTTGTTGTTGGCAGTGGCTAGCTTGAAAGAGGACTCTAGTCTATTGTGTCTTTGCCTTTGCTAAATGATTAAAGGTGGCAAGGGTCACTCTAAACTCTTGGCTACTTTAAGATTGGGATGAAAAGCACCATTGGATGGGTGTGGCGGCCATAAGACTTGTTTGCCAATTCCTCTTCTTAGTTCTGATTTTTCTAGTTCTTTGAACAGTTCTATAAGTAAAACTTTATTTAAAGAACTGGGCAGAACAGAAACCTTCAGTGGAGGAATAGTAATTTTTTTACCACATGTTCTCCGAAGACAAGACAGAGCAGAGGAGGGGAACAATGGTAGATCACATTACCATAATTACAAATGAGCTGAGTTTCTTTAGCAGGCTTCCTAGGAACATCTGTTCCTCTTGCTGTGAGGTATTCAGTAAGTCCTGGACCAATTACCTGTATCAGTTCTGTTTCTCTGTCTCTTCGGTTTATTATAGCCGATGTTTCATTTCTCTGACGCAGAGTTTTCATGTGTCTTTGCAATTTTCCTCCCAGCTGTCTTATCTGGATGATTTGAATGCCTGCTTTCTGCACTGAAAATAATCAGTTTTAGCTCTTCTGAGATTTTTTTAAAAAAAAGTCTGCCTTTGGAAAATGCAGCAAATGTGTATCTCCTTTTATTTAAACTCACTGTTGCCGCTCTGAAAAGTTTAAAAACAACAAAAAAGAAAAGATAAATATACGTGTGTATAAATAATGGAATACAGTTTGCCTCTTTCTCTCTTGAGGGAACTGGGGAGATCTTGGATTAATAATATAAGTTCCATACAACACTTTTTCAATACAACACTTCGTCCAAGTGCATCTGTGCTCCCCCTGCTAACATTGCCTCAAATCTCAGGAAATTAGTGTTTTGAAATGGGAATGCCAAATCTCTTAGGATCTGAAAAGATTGCTAACTCCTGCAGTAGGAAATGAACTTCCTTCTTTCTCTAATATTTTAAAACTGCAGACCTCTCCCAAATAAAAAACAAAAGACCGCCATCATCACATATATATTTATTAAAGTGCTACATTCATTATTGATATCCCAGAAGTAACAAAAGACCTTTTCATGGAGTCAGAGAGAGCAAAAAACCTGGTGCTCGCTGGCTTTCTAGATATGAGATTCCATTGTGCATTAACATCAGGCTCGTGTTCTCTGCTCAGCAGCTGGAAAGTTTAACTCACTGGTAACTCCCTAAAGACAAAAATTCACAGGAATAAAAATAGTTTGCCAGCTTTGGAAGAAGAAAATGTTCTCACGTGAATAAATGTGTTGAAACTAGGTGAGGCCTGAGCTGCTACGGAATCAGAAATATTGTGCTGAGAGAACTGGAAGGGGAATGGAACTGCCGGTAGACTGTATACTGTGTTTATATTAAAATTGGAACTTGATTAAGCTTAACTATTTGCATAACTTTTAGGTCAGCAGTTAGATAAAATATTGTGTGCGCTCTTTATTCTCTTATCTAGCTTCTCTTTTTTTCTTCGGTGTCTAGCCTGCCACTTGCAGCAGAAAGTAGCAGGCCAATAATACACTCCTTAAACACAACCACTGAAAATGAACTAGAAGAGGTGGGGAAAAGTAGAGAAGATAAAGGGCTGTTCCTTATTCATTGTGCCTGATGGTTGTCCATACTCCTAGTGGGTCTGAGTAGCATCTGTGGCCTTGAGTTTAGAAAACTGTAGCGAATATTTGGACAATGTTGTCTGATGAAATTGAGATTCCAGCTAGTATCATACAAACAACTCCACCTATCAAATGTGTTAGTGACTTCAGTTTTCTCCGTGCTGTGTTCTTCCTTGTTTTGGGGATCTTGTAAGACCTGGAGTAAACTTGAACAATATGAAAGGAAAGTCTACAGCCTTTTGTTCAGTGAGGCCTGCTAATGTGGGACAAGACATTGTGGTTTGTTTTAAGCATAGCCAACTAAACAAGTGGAGTTGCTTGCTTAAAACTAAGCTTACGATCCCTGGTAAAAACATTTGTAGGCAGCAGGGTGCTTGGGTGCAATTGTGTTGCAAACACTCACATTTACCTGCTGTCCAGGGGTGAGTTTTGGATTGTTTTGCTGCCGGTTCGTCCAGGATCAGGCCTCATGCGCGCGTGCACAGCAATAAAAAAATATCTTCCGTGCATGCGCAAAAGCAAAATCCAAAATGGCGGCGCCCATGGAGACACCGAAGGAACAGGCTCCGTGACATTATTGCTGAGTTACTGATGGTTCTAAAGAACCGGTTAGAACCGGTAGGAACCCACCTCTGCTGCTGTCTTAATTTTGTTTAGATTCCTTTAATGAACTGATATATATGGAAATCGGCATGATATGAACAAAAGCACCAGTATTATCTTCCTTTGCAATAATTATTTGGATCTTATCGGCATTTTTAGAAAATAAAAGTGGTTGATGGATATACTTACTGCTTTGTTTTGAAGAGCCAACAAGAAAGAAAGAAAGAGAAAGAAAGAAAGAAAAGAAAAGAAAGAGGAAGGAAGGAAGGGAGAGAGGGAGAAAGAGAGAGAGAAAGAAAGAAAAAGAAAGAAAGAAGCTTGATAAATTGGGCAATGATACAAAGCATTTGGGTGGAAGGAGATTGAATTTGGGCCTCTATTGGGACCTTAGATTTACTCTGGTCCCGGCGACCAACAAATTTGATCTTGCATCATTATCCTGGGACACGTAATAGGTCCCTTCATTCATGACAGACGATATCCACCATGGAGATCATTTTGTGTGGTTGCCTACAACATTCCAAATGTATGCACCACTCCAAAAAGATTGAGACTCGAGCACTAAACTGTAATAGTTGTAAAGCATAACCATGTCCAAATATTGCCCCAAACCAAAATCCACAATAGAATCTTTAATTTAGTGCAGTTTTTATAATAGGGTGAAGTTTGTGGCCTTTGCCAAATTGTGGCCTTGTGCTAACATGGTTCATTCCAAGTCCAGCTTGATGTCTTGTGATTCAGTAACAAGTTCAGAAACTGCCACAACTCTTATCGATTTTTAGAAGGAAAGATCAAACTTAGTTTTTCCTTGGACCATTGCAAGGTCAGTGCTTGGAAATACAGTATTTTTTGACCTCAATGAAGCAAGTAATATTTGGAAATGAAGTAGACACCAAGTAACTAAGACACTCTGTAACAGTGGATATTCTAATTGTGATGTGAATAAGATACAAAAATTCAGTCCTGTAATTGTTATTTAGGGACAAAAGAACTAGTAACAGAGGCAAATACTAAAAATGGATGCATAAACACCAAATTGTAATGCTGGGCAGAGTAGTTGGGAAAATAATTCAGTAGAGAAACATGAACTAACAAAATGCAACTTAATTGAGCCCAACCTTTCTGTTGCTAAGTGAAACATTTGTTGAGTGAGTTTTGCACCATTTTACATCTTTTCTTGGCACAGATGTTAAGTGAATCATTGCAGTTATTAAGTTAGTTGTTAAGTGAATCTGGTTTCCCTATTGACTTTGCTTGTCAGAAGGTCACAAAAGTTGATCACATGACCCTGGGACACAGCAACGGTCATAAATATGAACCAGTTGCCAAGCGTCCAAATTTTGATCACATGACCCAGGGAATTTTGCAACAAGCATATGTGTAAAAAATGATCACAAGTCACTTTTTTCAGTGCCGTTACAACTTTCAATGGTCACTAAATGAACTGTTGTAAGTCGAGGACTACCTGTATTGGCTTGTGCATGAAACATTAAAATGGAAAATATATCTGAGATGACCTGGAAAAATAATATCCGAGTTCTTGATTTGGAGAATGATTCTTGATATTTTGCAGATGAAGGGTTAATTTGGAATTTAGTTAAAACACCAAAGTATAATGTCCTAAGTTATTAGGTAAATATTATTGTTCTGGCAGATGTTCTAGGGCAATATTTCTCAACTTTAGAAATTTTAAGGCATGTGGGCTTCAATTCCCAGAATTCCCCACTCAACAAGGGGGACCAGCAAGGCTGGCTAAGGAATTCTGGGAATAAAAGTCCACACATCTTAAAGTTGTCAATCTTGAAAAAATATTGTTCTAAGACATGAAAATAAAATTCATCTAAAAACCTTACCATGACTAGCAACACAAAGGTGTTTTTCAGTTTCACATCTCTGCTAATTATATAACATGTAATTTTCATTTCTAATAATGGAAGAGAAACCTCCTTGTAGTTTCTGCTCCTACTTTACTGGTACAGCAAGCATAACCAAAGTCCATCATAGTCTAATTTATGATGTGGGTAAGTGCTTTGTTCAATATGTTGAGAGACTCCAATCTGCATAAGAAACCCATAAAAAGCAGATTGAAATTAAAACGTAAAATACACAATCGTAATAACAGTTAATTAAATGGGGTCAAGATCAAACCTGATTAAAGAACAACATATTAAACATAACCATACACAATAGCAAACAATCATTCCTTGTAAAACCCACAGAAATTTATTAGAGGCTCCCTTATTAGAGGTGTTTTGCTGGAAGAAGACAATGCAATAGTTCTCAGTCTGCACAAAAAAGGCCTCAACCAGACTATCTCTGGGCTTATTCTGCAGGAAGAGAAGGCAAGGCCTGATGGTGCTTCTTTTTAAAGCTGTGTTTGAGAAATAATACTTGAGATGGAAGGAGAGATTGACTTGATGAAACGCTCCCTGACCAGCAATTCTGCTGAGACGAAGCAAACACTTATGGAAGGAATGTCATCCTTCACTCTTTCAATGACATGTAGTGGTGCTGGCAAGTAAGCATTCTATTAAGTACCATGTGTTGATGATGGTTAATTTTAGGAAACTGTTCCTAGCAATTAGGGTTGTTACTTCCCCCTTCTTTCTACTGTGTACCAGAGGTGGGTTGATCCTGTTTCTGTCCAGTTCTTCCGAACAGTTAGTAAAAGTGGCGGGAGGCTCCGCCCACCTGCCCCAGGGCGATCGCCTGCGCAGAAGCGCCTCACGTGCACTTCGCATGTGTGCGCTCCCGACCCAAACCAGTAGTGGAGGTAAGTAGTACATCTGCTGTGTACTCTCTTTTCACTTAATCTATGCTAGATGAAATTGATCCGTCTGAATTTGTTATGTAGCTGATATAAAATACTTAGTGTGAGTTGCCTCTGGTTTTCCTCCACCCTGGAATTCCATACTTTAATTCCTTTGGAAGAACAGCTATATTGTACCATAACTATCATGTTCTCTTTGTCTGTAACCTTTAAATCCAAATTAAAAAACCCATTAAAACCCAAATGTAAAAGCTATTTAATAAGTAGCATTCCTATTATGTAAAGAATAGGATTGCTCCTGAGATACTGCCCGCATTTAGCCATTGTAATGTTTTCTGCATTTAATGTTTTCTGCGTCTCTGCATTTTATGTTTTTTCCCCTGCATAATATTTTGTTCATTTAATATTTTCTGCACCCTCTTACTCCTTTCAAAATTCTTACAGCAGCCGTTAAAAAAAAAAACCTGAGCCCCATTTTTGGCTGTGTAATTTGACTGGTTTCTGGTATATGTTGGTTGAGCTTGTCCTGATTACCGTAATTGGTCAGTTCTATATATAGATTAGCTTCCACTTTTTCCAGAGCTGGGGAAATAAGAAGCTCTTCACACTGAATCAGAGCAAAACAGGAAAGCTGTTTTCCCTGCATTTCCCAATCAATGGAATAATTCTCTAACTACATCCTTTTTGAAGCTCACCAAGGTCTATTTATTTGGCACAGGTGAAACAATTCCAAAATGGTAGAATTCTTGCTTCATGAACAAAATTGGTCAGGTCTTTTTATATTTACTCTTTTAAATTGTTTTCAGTACTTTAAAATAATATTTATACATTGCTTTTATCTTAGCTTTTTGAGGCATTGTCTTACAGATAGTGATACATAGTAATTATGACTGATTACATGCCAGCTTGTTTTTATTGCTTGTAAAGATCCTAAATTACCGGTAACACAAGATTTTCTATTCAAAAGTAGTGCCCCAAGAACAAAGCAGTACTAAAGGCAAGGTGGAGGGTAGACTACTACAGTAGGAACTTTGAAACATGGGCCAACTTATGGTGCTTCCCTCCAGTTTATTAAACATTTGATGTCACCGTTCTTTATTCCTTATAAAGCTGAGAGGAAAAAGGGGACGTTTTTGTGTTATTTACCAGTAATGAACATCTGATTGGATTGATTGGGAGCAGCCCAGAGTTGGTTGAAAGATGGCTAACTATATAAATATTTTAAATAAGTAAATTAAATCTATTAGCAAATTCTGCCCTATTACTTTAAGGGGAAATGTTATTTATTACTTTTGTAAACCTTAGTTTCCTGAGGTAACTTAATGCTGTTCCTCTTATTTTTTTATTTTATTTTCAACATCCTTCTGAAGTAGGCAAGAATTGGGGAATAATGACAGGTCACACCATGACAATATTAGGATTTGAAATAGTCAGCAAAATAGAGCTATTGCATTTAGATTTTTGGATATTATAGCTTAAAGAGACTTGCTTCTCTGACATTGGTGAACAGGCTTACTAATTTGTCTCTCCCAAATCTTTCATTTTCCCTTAGGCATTGCCTATTTATCAGGATAGGGATTTCTTTCCATTATTTTATCAAGCATGCTAATAATTCTGGACTGTTATTGTTAATTAAATGGAACCATTTTCCCCCAGTCCTATTTTGCTAGTGTGTTACATGGTCTGAAACAAAAGTGGAAGAATTTTTTTAAAGCAGACCTACGGTATTTATAGAATAGTATTGTTATGTTCTTTTAAAAATCCTACACATATGACAAAATAAACAATGCTTCTGGGTCATCAATCCTGATGATGAGTCATATGCATTCTTCAGTTGTCTTGCAATTGTCTGCTCACAACACGGGTAAGCTTTTATAAATCATATTCCACCGGCTATCTTTATTTTGTAATAAGAAAAAGAAAATGACCAGCACAGGAAAAGTGCACATCTAAAACAGCGCAAGGGGAAATGTACACTTTAAAAAGGAAAATTGCATTCCTGTTGTGAAGCAACCTATTAACTGAAAGGTAGAAACATGGTGTCTTAATTTCTTTCTGGAGACCTGCCAACACTATTGCATGATGGAATGTGTCTCGCCTAGTCTAGTCTAGCACCCTAGCGATGGCAGATGAAGTCAGAATGAGCCTCCAAGATTTCTGCTTTTTGTTTTCCCTGGAATGGGGAGGAGAGATGTTTTTTGATGGTTACCCTCTACTCTTCCTACCTGATAATTTTATAGAGGCTAAAAATAAATATCTTAAAATACAGTTCTTTGTAGGCATATGTTAACACAGCAATTTGGAGTGAACCATCCACCCATGAAAAAATGTACACTTCAAGTTCATGGGATAACTATTTTTTCTACATAGGAATTGAAACATCTGCCACTCAGAACCCTAGAATATGCTTTGACCTCTACAACACAATATGTCCAAGAGTTTCCTTTTTAAAAATTTGTTAAAAAATTGAGTCAAATATTTGTTTGATCAACAGCAAATTCACCCAAAAGATCTGTCAAATATTTAGTTTTAGTAACTCTTTTGCAGCGGGTGATCTTTCACGATCATCTCAGACGTTACCTGGAGACCTGCTGAAGATGCCAGGATTTCACTCCAAGCCTGTCTGAATGCAACACATATGCTCCATAAATCCACCCTGAGCCACATACAGAGGTGGGATTCTACTGGTTCTAACCAGTTGTTGTTAACATTCTAAGCAGTCAAGAACAGGTTGTTAGAAGAAATCTCCTTTTGTTTTTTCCACCTTACAGGGTTAATTCAGAGGTGGGTTCCTACCAGTTCTACCCAGTTCTATAGAGTAGGTAGTAACTCCGCGGTGACGTCATGGAGACGGTTCTGTAGGTGGCGCCTGGGCGCTGCCATCTTTGATTTTGCTTCGCATGTGCAGAAGCTAGTTTTTGACTGCTGCGCACATGCATGCTTGCGCACTTTGTATGCACACTCAAGGCACGGCCCTGTGCGAACCGGCAGTAGGAAAATTCAGAACCCACCTCTGGGTTAATCCTGTAAGGGATTACAATATTCTAGTGTTGTTTTTAGCTTAATCTTTATTGCCCTGTTTACAGAAACTGCCTCTCCTTTAACCCTTATTACATTCTTGGTAGTATGCCAAATAAGCCACACCTACAGAACCAGTTGTTAAAAAATTTGAATCCCACCACTGGCCACATATGGTATGTTCTCTTCTGTTAGTATTACATGTGGGTATCAAACACTTCAGAAAGCACGCAAATGGGATAAATTTGCATGTATGCAAACCTCTAAGGAAAAACTATGCTTTCTACATGAATGTTTATGACAGCATGCCCATGTCAGCTGCAAATTTTCAATAAACTGCACAGCTGGATGGAAAATAGTTTCAACAAAGATTAAAAATGACAAGTTGAAAACATACTTTGACCATAGCTTCAATTAGGAAACTCTGAGTATCCTATACTAAGCTAAATCCAAAAACAAGGGAATTCCTGGAAGCTTGGCATTCAGACAAATCAGCCATCAGCAGGCACATAGGTATAAACAATGTTTACACACATTTCAACAGAGATAATAAAAAGTATACAATAAAGTCATACACTCAGTTATTCCTTGAATATTTTAAAAGAAAAGGTTATGGTGGAACTATTACTGTGGAGGAAATGAAAGGAACTTCACTAGAAGGGATCAACCCAGCACTTAGAACTAGTTAGATGGCTTTTGTGGTTATCCAGCCTGATACTGGCCTCAAATTATCACTTGGACTATGATGTTTTGGAAACCAGCAAGATATTACTTCAAGAGTAGAAAAGAAACACTGTGAACTGGAGAAGTCTGTTCTGCTTCCAGCCTGCATGACTAATCATATTATTATAGAATTCCAGAACATTAGCATGCTGGTGGTTTCTTTCCTTTACAGTTACCGGTAACAGTTTATGCAAAATAAATTCCATAATTAAAGTTCTTAAGAGGGAGTCTTTGGTATTAAATTATTAAGCCATTTAAATTAGGTTGTAAAAGTTTTCAGGTGGCTTAGTTGCCTTTGGCAAGTAAGGGAAGCTCTCTTTGTCCCCTCACTAATTGGTGAGGCCAGACATCTGTGTGGTAGCTGGTGAGAAAAGGGAATTATCGATAAAATCATGTTTAACAATGTTTGAGATATTAAGCTGTCCTGCACTGGCAAAGTGACCGAAATGCCTTATACTATTTATGTGAGTTACCGTATATAAGAGAGTGATCTAGGATATATTCCAAATATTGAGATGTCATTTTAAAATCTTCAAAACTGGTTATTTTAAAGGCTAGATTTTAAAGGCCAGATTACAAAGGGAAAATACTTATTTCTGTCCGCTTATAGAGAAAAATATGTTCTTTACCCATAAATATACACATAAAAACATTATTTCCAAAATTGGCAACATGAGCTGTATGTCATTAAGGATGATAACCCTCTTTGTGAGATGTACACTGAGTAAAAGTGAGCTTTTAAAGGCGCCTTCTCTTAATCTAAGGAGTGTCTAAGTAGAGAATGTGAAAATTAGGAAGGCCGCTTTAAAGAATGGGTTATAATTATACCCAGTGCCAAATTTTATGTAATTATTCCTCATAATTCTTGCAACAATTACATATATAATTTCAGCGCTCCCATTTATTTGATTCTGTCCATTTATGAATGTATAATTTGTATGATTACTAGGATTCTTTATAGAATTTAGGTGCACTTCTCTGCACTCATGAATCCACCTACAGAGAAAAGTTTATGAGATGAAAAATAAAAAAGGTCCTTAGATTTTTGTGTGTGTATGTGGGAACAAGCTACAGATAGGCAGCTGTTTTCTTTGTATTTCTTTCTATGTTTGTCAGATCTTGTAACATTAAAATGCACACATACAGGACACCCAAGTTCTCCAAGATACTCCAATAGTAATGGATATGTTGGATTCTTGCTTATGTTCAAGACCTGTCAACATCTCAATCTACAGCTTGTCATTTTCAATTTAAGAGGTGTAACAACCTGTTACTCTTTCCTGCTGGTCTATTTGTCAGTCCTGATGACATGAAAACAGGACCCTAATCTCTACAATGCAATGAATAATGAATTAACAACCTGACATACCACTTAAAATAGCGTCAGAAAGTTTGTTTCTTGAGATAAGCCCAGGGAAGCTGTACAAACCACTTGTGAAGTACTTTTTATAGCAGAGTTCCAATTATGTTGGCTGGTTCACAACTACCAAGTGTTAATTTTTCCTCATTAAATCATGAGTGATGAACTTGTCCTGCAGTTTTAGTAGCCATGACCATTTTCCTGCACTAGGTAAGAATTTTAAAATGTCAATAATCCCTTTGGGGAGAAAAGGCAGGACATTTTTTATATGATAGGTACATGTCACAAGTTTGGTAGGGCAGTTTAAATGAGGAGAAGCAAAGATCAGAATGTACTGCAAAAGCTAGAGATAAAGAGGAACATAGGGATATAATTCTACAGGTAAACATAGAATTATAATCTAGTTCCAATCTTAAGTATTAATTGTCCATAAAAGAATGTAAAGATAATTTCTTGATTAGCTGTTTTTCCGAGATATATAGTGCTGGTAATATATGCAAGCATGCTTGCCTTTCCTTTCCAGTCACTGAAAGTTTATTAGCAAAGAACCTTATACAATTGTGTTTCATAACTTTCAGATCAGACCTGTTCGCCTACCTTTGCCTTTGTGTAAAAGTAATCATAGTCAGTTAATAGGATTTATATGAAGATTTTCTTTTTCTTTTACGATATCAGATATTGACAGGCACAGAGACATCCCAAAAATGTATTGCTGTAGAAAAAGTACATTTTTCTACAGTACAGAATTCCAGCAATTGCTTATGTGTCTTCTATACAGACTGTTGTATAGGACAGAACTGTCAAAATTAAACATTAAATCAAGAAAACACAAAACTGTATGAGGAGGCGGTAGAGCAAGATAAGGAGAAGGGAGACTGATAATTATATTTTGATGACTCTCCTGTTATTTTGGAGACTCCTGTGTAGTGATATTTTGAATTCTTCCATTTCTTTCTGCCACCTGAGTTATACAAGAGGCTGGATGGCCCTCTCTGGGCAGGAAGCCCAGTTTTCTTTGGAAATGGACGGATCTGATACCAGGATGTTTCTTTTGGCTGTGAGACAACTAACTCTCATAAGCAGGTTGTTTAATACCACTTCAGATCATGGGCTCCCACTTGATGCTAGCACCAAAACAGGAGTGGCGTTAGAAGAAACCCAAGGAAGAGAGGGCACTAAATTTCATGTTTAGATTATAAATCTAAGCATTATAAAATCGTATAATAATTTCAATGTAATGTTCAGTTACCCACTAATTTAAGTCAGTCTTTTGCATAGGAATTAACTGACTTTCTCAATCCTACTTTATGTATTGTTATGTTATGGCTGCTTTATGTGTTATCTTCTGGTTTTCTTCTAGAAACTTTTCCCAAAGTGATTACCTGTCCCCCACCCCATACCATTCATTGCCTATATTGGGGATCAGTGGGTAAAGTTTATTCAGTCTTGCCATCCTGGTTTCCTTTATAACTTCCATTCTCCTTATCCAGAAGGGCCACACTGGCTGAGGGGGGAGGAGGGAAAGGAAAATTCAGATAGTCCCTGACCTATGGCCACAATTGAGCCCAAAACTTCTGTTGTTAAGTGACTGTTGCCCTATTTTAGGACCTATCTTGCCACAGTTGTTAAGTGAATCACTGCAGTTGAAAGGTTAGTAACCCGGTGGTTAAGTGAATCTGGCTTCCCCATTGACTTTGCTTGTGGGAAGGTCAACAAAGGCGATCACATGACCTTGGGACAGAGCAACGGTCATAAATATGAAACAGTTCGTAAAATAGGGCAAAACTCACTTTAACAAATCTCTCGCTTAACAACAGAAATGTTGGGCTCAGTTGTGGTTGTAAGTCGAGGACCATCCGTATTGTATTGTATGTGAGCAGAAGACTGCACCCTAGCATATTCCAGATTTTTGGGGTTTACAATTCCCATAATTACCAGCCTGTTGTTCAGACATCTGGAACGTGCCATGAAAAGTCTGATAAATCTATGATCTTTTGGAACTAACACTGTTTAATTAAATTTGTTTCCTCATCATAAATCAATATATATATATAGTCGGGTCACTATGATCAGTAATATTCCGAGAAGCAGTTTCTCAACTGGAAATCTGTCATTTAAGGTCTGGACAACTGTATTCCTGGAAATAATAGGATAATTTTGTTCTGCAAATACTATCCCCATGCCAATAAACGTTAGTTAAACAATGTACCTTGCAAGTATCCTAGGACAAACTCCAAGTTGCGGCATAGCGTGTAAACTTTTCAGCAAGCAAAATGGCTGATTTTTAGGTCAAATATGTCATGACTAAGCCAGGAGGTCACTCAGCTCTTTTTTGTTTCATTCCAGTTTTATTTGGAAACCTCCCCGAAAGACAACATTTTACCTTGAGTAAATTATTTGAGAGACAACTACTTTTCTTTTAGCATTTTCTAGTTGTGTATCCATATCCAAGTGGTGGCATGTTCAATCCTGTAATCTCAGACAGCATAGTTATTTGAAAATGCTATGTTGAAATTATGGAAATTTGAAATCCAGCATGTCTGTTGGGAAAGACCACATTTAGTGAACTGTGCGTGTACAGGCAGTCCTCGACTTACGACCCCAATTGAGCCCAAAATTTCTGTTGTTAAGTGAGACATTTGTTAAGTGAGTTTTGCCCCACTTTCTTGCCACTGTTGCTAAGTGAATCACTGCAGTTGCTAAGTTAGTAACCCGGTTGCTAAGTGAATCTGGCTTCCCCCTTGACTTTACTTGTCAGAAGGTTGCAAAAGGTGATCACATGACCTTGGGATCCAGGAACGGTCATAAGTATGAACCAGTTGCCAAGCATCTGAATTTTGACCCCCATGACCATGGGGATGCTGCAAAGGTCATAACTGTGAAAAACATAAGTCACATTTTTCAGTGCGGTTGTAACTTTGAACAGTCACTAAACGAACGGTTGTATGTCGAGGACTATCTGTACAGAGTACTAGAAGGGAATAAGATCATTGTTGGGTAGCTAAGCTTAAAAGAGATGAAATTTCAGAGGTTTCCTACTTTAAAAAAAAACATTCATGTTCCCCTTTTTTGGCAGTAGTCAAAACACTTCTCAAAGTTATCACAGTAAATTGCTTTGTTATCTTCTTTATTCCATTCCTTGAAGTTGTATTAATTGTAAGATTGTTCTGTAATGCTGTTTTGTTTTTCACACACTATAGCTTTGATGTTTTTAATTGAATATATATATAGCTGTTTTTTAATTGAATTCAAAATACGTAGTTTAGTAATGTCTTTGCTGTGGTATTTTATTGTCGGAGCTCTCCTTTGCTTTTCGTGCGGTCTATTCCCAACGTATCCAGTGTCTTTGATCTTAATTAATATGCCAGTTCCACAACTCCTCTTCACTCTTTTGCTATGGTATTTTGCCATCTGTACAATAATGAAGTTGCAATGGGGCATACATTTGCCTGGGAATAAGTTGTTGAGGTCCCTGGGTTTCTTTTGAATAAATATGCCTGGGGGTTTTCACTGCATGGATTACACGAAGAAACATCACAACACTTATTCCTGAAGGGATACTCAGCTGTTACTTAGTTCTGCATGATTCATTTCTCTCTCTCTTTCCTCTCTAACCCTATTCCCTTCCAGCTCGTGTGGGAGGGAGGATGGTGATGCCTGGAATTCCATCAGAGTGAAATAGCCAATTACTTTTTAAGAAGTTAGTTTTCACTCATTACTTAGCTAGGACTCCCGTGTGTATACATTAAAAACAATGTTCAAAAACATATTTTCAGTGGGCGATACCCGAATTGCAATGTAAAATATTAACTTAAGGATTATAAGAAACCTGTAAGGTCAGGGAACTTGGTGAAGCAATCCCAAACTTTAGTTTGGCCATCAAAGGCTCTTTAAAATTATGGATAGCCAATTCAACAGGTAGGGGATGTATTCAGTATCTGAGGAGGCTATTTGCTGAACTTGCTTCAAATTGTAGAAGTCAGAGCCAATGTGATCATTGATTAACATCTTGGACCAGAACCAGGAAGAGCCTAGTTCAAGTCCATCTTCAGCAACTGGGTGACTTTGGATTAGTTGCTCTTTCTTAGGCCCATCTCCCTCATAGGGAGGGGGGGGGCGAAGTATTTGTAATTTGTATGATGAGCAGTGGAGATACTGGCATTATCACGTTACAGAGTGGCTGCGATCTGTATTCACATAATACCTACAGTTAAGTGAATGGTCATGTATTAGGTCAGTTCTCAACCTTTACTTCACCATGG
>JANHFT010003827.1:73208-85783 GCA_032467955.1 Pseudoxenodon macrops
AATGACCAGCTGTTTGCAAGGAGTATAAATCCTTCCATTCCCCACCATCCAGTCAGAGCTGAAGAAGCTTCTTGGATGAGAAGGGAAACATCTTCCAAGAAAAACCAGAGATTCCAGTTGCTTCTTGAAAAAAGCACCTTTGGGAGAACCATTACCTGGATGACTGAGAATCTCCATAGACACTTGATAAGAATGGTTATTGCAAACTAGTATGAAACATGTGATTGTCCTCTGTTTGTGTGAGAATGCAAACCCATTGCCCTTCAACCAAGCTTCATGACCTTGAAACTGAGCAGCTGTTGGTTGTTGACAAAATTGACAAGAGTTTACCAGCAAACTCTTGGGGTCTTCTTGGTTTAACTCTCATACTGTCTCCCCAATGAATAAGACATCGATGAAGAGCAAACTGCAGAGAATAGACTTTGAAAGGGGAGAGAGATCAACTTTAAAGTCTGGTGTCAAAGATGGGTAGGTCTTATGTACTGCAGGTCCATTAGGCTTTAGGATTAAGGCTTTAGAGTAGATTGACAGATAGAGAAATAAATACAATACCTGACTTTGAAAGAGTCCATAATCAAGTAAGGAAGGCTTTGATAGGAAAGATTGCCAAACCTCAGTCAAACACTGGATTGTAATGAGCTCCAATTGATGTGATTTTTTTTTTAAAGATCCAGGACAGAGCTGGGTTCCTACTGGTTCTATCCAGCTCTATAGAACCGGTAGTAATTCTGTGATGATGTTACGGAGCCGATTCTGTCGGTGTCTCCATGGGCGCCGCCATCTTGGATTTTGCTTCTGCTCATGTGTAGAAGCAAAGTTTTGCTTCTGCTCACGCGCAGAAGCTAGTTTTTGACTGCCGTGCGCGCGAGCTGTAGGCGCGACCCTGAGCAAACCAGCAATAAGAAGATTCAGAACCCACCTCTGATCCAGGAGTTAGGAACCATTGCATATAGATCACTTGCTATGCTCTTTTCAACCCACTAACTGGCCATCGTCTTTTACTTACTATAAATTCAGTGCATCCTTGAGTTGTAAGTCTGATCCCAAAAAAAAAAAAAGGCTGCCAGGTAATAAAAAGCACAAACCAAGTTAAGAAAGAGCAAAGCCTACAATTACCTTAGCTGTTTTTGTGTTTTGATGTGTCATCATATGAGATTCCTCTGACAAATTATAATAAAACATCCAAGAAAAAACAAAAACATACCGAGGGTATTCGTATTATATTGAGGTGCTGTTCATTTGGTTTTGTCTCAGCAGGAAGAATGCATTAGGCCAATTACGCTAATCAGCTCAAGTGCTCCACAAAGTGTATCTTTGTGCCTAGATATCCTGAGGTACTCGGTGTCATTTGAAGACTTTCAAAATACAGCACTTGTTAGGAAGATAGAAAAGGAAAGGCTGGATCTAGAGCCAGGATTTTGTGGGTCTCGTGACAATAGACAAGCTAATCCTGAACTTTAATAGCAAGCATATCCCGAATCTAGTGGAAGCACAAGATGCAAATGCTGTGAAGCTAATTGCTGCAATGATGTCATCATTGCTGAATTTGATTTAATTGAAGTAACTAGAAAATCGCAAGAGGGATACTAGACTTAATTGATTTTGCAAAGCTCCTCAGAAACAAAGGAGAGCGGAAGCAATTACAAAAAAAAAATGCATTTCCTTCCCCAAGAATACAAAAGGGGAAAAATTGTTATTCTACTTCAGTGGCTCTTAAGCTGTTCGATCCAATGACCCTTTTTCCCAGTCTCAAATAATGCCATTTTCTCCCACCCACCCCCCAAGCTCCCGATTCTGATGTTTTGCCCAGCTGCCTTGGCAGCAGTGGTGCCAATTTGGATGTCACAAACAAGCAATTGCAAATTACTCCATTACCCTCAGTTAAGAACCGCTATTCTCGTTGAACTAGAATGTGTACTACAGGTCCAAAATATATATATTTCCAAGAAATCCTCGGCATCTTTTGATTTTCTGGAATTTGATATCGCAATGTAGGAAGTTAAAACCCACCCCTCTCCTAGAAAATGAAATATTTTAGGAAATATTAAAAAGGAAGAATATTATATTTCCCTGGATGAGAAATGGAGAAATATGTTTCAAAGACAAAGTGGCTCCCTGCAGCTCCCTGCCCCCCCAAAAAAAAATTGTCAATGGGTCATTAAGGCCTGAACCAGTCTATTCTACAAAGCAAAGATCTACAGGCAGAGCCATAAAAGGAATCCCAAAGCCCTTTCATTACATCATCACCCAATAAGGCTCAAGCAAACTTGGACTCAGGACAGCCTACAGAGTTGCCCCTGCCTGGCCCCATGGCAGTCTGACAGCCAATCTTGCACAGGAGTGGGAGGCCCCAGGGCGTGGCCCAAGAGAGGGTATAAAACTGATGGACTCTCAGCATCTCTTCCCTTTTTCTTCACCCAACATCTTCAAGGCATGTGATCCTGTTCAGGAACTCAAGCCATATGATCTTGTTCATCAATAAACCTTCTCTCCAAACAGTCACCATGTTTCCAGTGTCTTTCTCCCTACTTGGAACTGAACCCAGAAGGATATTTTTTCCAACAACAAGATGGATTGATAGCTGCCAAATTTGTACAGCTTTAAGAGAGTATTAGATGAAACCATGGAGGATTAAATTGCCAATGGTTTTTACTCATGATGATTGTACTATCTCAAATATCAGAGACAGGGCCTCTTGAAATGCTGGCTGATGGGATTCCAATTGGGGGTATTGCATTTAGGCCTTTTTTGTTTGTTTCTTTAACTACTGTGTTTTCCCCAAAATAAGACAGGGTCTTATTTTCTTTTGACCCCTGAAATAAGTGCTTGGCCTTATTTTGGGGGAGGTCTTATTATTTTTGAGGTGCAGGAGGCTGCGGGCGTGGTCACCTCATGGTTGCTGCTGTGTTTTGGGGACAGCTTATTTTTGGGAGACGGCTTATTTTAGCGCATGCGCTCAAAGGCCTGATTGGGCTTATTATCTAGGGAGGTCTTATTTTCAGGGAAACAGGATACTACTTTCCTCTTCCATGCCATTATGAGAAAGCAGGTGCATCAGAGGTGGGTTGCTGCCGATTCAGTTTGGTTCTATAGAACCGTTAGCAGAGATTTGCTTCTGCTCACCGAACTGGCAGTGATGGCCGACTGGCCACGCCCCTGAGCCAGTTCTCCAGGAGGAAATCAGTCCTCCCAGTGGAAATTGGCTTGGAAATAACACTCTGTGCATGCACACAGCCTCCTGCGCATGCACAGAGGGTTATTTTCTAGGCAATACCCGAATGCAACGGGGAAGCGTGTGCGAGCACAACGAGAGCGTGTGTGCAAAACATGCACTTCCGTCGCAACCAGAACTGGTAGGAAAGGTAAGTAGAGCCCACCCTGGGGGTGCATGTTTTTCGATCTACTCCTTGAAGCTGTGGAGCAACTGCAGGCATCTGAAAGCTTTTTCCCACTATAGTTCTTTGGGTCTCCAAGGTTAGTTGGTAAGGTTCTGGCAGTTGTATGAGCTTTTGAGTGGTTGCATATCCTTCACGTCGCATCACTTAGCAATGGACGTTCCATTCCCAATTAGAATCATAAGTCGAGGACTTCTTGTATTCAAAGGAAGGAACTATTGATAAACTGCAAGAGTTTTCTGCCAGGTGATAGGATGAATTTCATAGCATATTATGAAACAACTTTAAGGATTTTTCCACATAGGAAGTTTTGAATGCATCATCTTTACTGGACAGGCATGTAAGGGCATGTAAAGGCAATTAAACAATAAAGCATAGAACTTCATGTATACACCTTGGAATATATAATAGAAGCAGAAAATATAAATTCCCTGATGTATCTTTCCCTTTGTTCTCAAAAGTGGTTTCATAGCCCATCTTTATTTTCCTTCCTTTTCATAATCACTTGGCTGTAAGTACCTTCTTTAGGTCTTTGTAAATTAGACTAGCTATTTCTAACACATTTTTTTTCTGTTCCTGGTTTCTCTGCCAGTTGTCTTCCTTCATGGTTGGGTTCAACAGCTCAATGTGAAATGCAGTACTTAGGCTAATGGAATGGGGAATAATGAGTGAATAGTGATTGTTTGCTAAACATTTTGCATTTAAATATGAGTTGCAGTTCTTGCTATGTGGGCATGCTTTTCTATATGTCTGGGTTTTGAAACTTTTTGAAACTTTTTAGGGATGAATAAGCCAAGACATCATAATCAGCTTTCTCTAGTCTTTTAAAAATGAATGTCAATTACTTCCATTATTCATAATTCCTTTCAACAGAGGTCATACATATTGCAGTGCACATAATTCTTCTCATTTACTGTTGATAATGATGGATAGATCTAAGGTCCCCTTTCAGTAGTTTCATTTTGATAGAAGCTTATGGTAAGAAAAAAAAATGGCTTTTACTAATCATTCTGGTTTCCAGCTGTGTCGCCTTCAAAGAATCTGCTTGTTTTTAACTTTCTGCTTTTTGAAACTTTCAGTTTCTTATCTCACTGTGGAAAACTGTGATTTAGATTAGGGCAGTGTTTCTCAACCTTAGAAGCTGTAAGTGGTGTGGATTTTGGTTGGCTGGGGAATTCCAACTCAGAAAGCTCAGACTAACCAAAGAGAACTTGCTGATGCAGTTCTACAAAGGAATTATTGAGTCTGTCATTTGCACTTCTATAACTGTCTGCTTTGGCACTGCAAGCAAACAAGCCAGATGCAGACTTCAACTGATAATCAGAACTGCAGAAAAAACAACTGCTACTAGCCTGCCTTTCATTGAGGACTTGTATACTGCCCGAGCCAGATAGAGGGCTGTGAAAGTATTGAAGGAATTTAGCACCCACCCATCCCCTCTTAGAGGAATGAAATATCCTAGGAAATATCAGAAAGGCAGAACATTATATTTCCTTGGATGAGAAATGGGGAAACAGGCAGGAAGCAGACTCACTCTTAATAGCCACCACCTTCCTCAATAGCAGAGGTCCTGCACTTAAGAGATAAAGAGATGGGTAGGTCTATTCATATGCAAATACCCTCAGCCAAGATTCAACAAAGGTAGGATTAGCCACAGAACTCATGGCACCTAGGGAGATTACATCAAGATTCAACCAGGCCTGATGGACAGCCTACAAAGTTAGCTAAGACCCCCACCCCCTGGGAGTCTGACAACCAATCAGTGCATTTCTTATACAGGAACAGGAAACTCAGAGGTGGAGCCCAACAGAGGGCATAAAACTCAGGCACTCCCAGCAATTCCCCCCTTTTCTGGTGGTCTTCAACATCTTGAAACATGTGATTGCCTTTTCACCTCAAACCATGTGGTCCTGCTGTTCACCATTAAATCATCTTTCCAAGCAGCCACCATGTTTCCAGTGTCTTTTTCCCCACTTGGAACTGAACCTAGATGGACATTTCGTCCAACAGTATCTACAGACTCTTTACATCCTGGACATAAACTGTTTCAACTTCTTCCCTCAAGATGATGCTATAGGGTATTGCAAACCAAAACAACTAGGCACAAGGACAGTTTTTCCCTCCATGCCATCACTCTTCTAAAACACTGATTCCCACAACACTGTCAAAATACCTAATAGGGCTGTATTACTATTATTCCTCTTATCTTTCCTATTACCTATTTCCTTATCTTCTTACAACTATAACTTTGTTGCTTGCATCTTACGATTTATATTAACTGTTTTACTTAGCGTCGTAGTATGAGTTATGTTGATTGCTTATTTAGCATCCTATGACTATTGCTAAGCGTTGCTTCTTAAGATTCACGATCAATGTATCTTATGATGATTATAATCACGATGGATCACTTGTTGCTTGTAATGTACTCTGAGAGCTTATGCGCTGGAGACAAATTCCTTGTGTGCCCAATCACACTTATTCCAATAAAGAATTCTAATTCTAAAAGAAAAAAAAAACTTGTCAAAATTGAGAAATTGTACTAGAACAGGGGTGTCAAACTCGCAACGACACATCATCATGTGAAGTATTGCAACTTTCCTCCCCTTTGCTTAACTGGGGGTGAGTGTGGCCAGCGTGTGACGCATCCAGCCCTCGGGCTCCACGTTTGACACCCCTGTACTAGAGGATCAAGCTGAAGCTCTTGAATAGTTAACCTCTGACAAAAATTGCTATTGAGGGAGTGCTATTTAATCTAGGCAGATTTGTAAAGATAGGAATACACATGGAACACTATTTTATTGGATTAGAATATTGGTTTGTTTACTTACTGATTTATTATATCAAGTTACATAGATGTCTATTTTACTATCGCAATTCTAGCGGCTAATGAAATACAGTATTGAGCTCAATTAAATAATAGCAGCTCATTGAATTCAGCTTGAGACGCTCAGCAAGACTAGACCCAGAGGTGGGTTCCTACGGTTCGGACCGGTTCTACCGAGTAGGTAGTAGGTTGCTGGTGATGTCACGGAGCTGGTTCTGGTCTGTGGGTGCCGCCATCTTTTTTTCTTCTGCGCATGCACAGAAGCCGAGTTTCCGGCACTGCACATGTGTTGCCATCTTGTTTTTGGCCTTTTTTGGGGGGGAATTTTTTCTACTGCGCATGCGTGTGCCCACACGGCGCAGGAGACAGTGAACCGGCGGCGAGGTAAGTTAGAACCCACCCCTGACTAGACCTGATTAGAATTTGAATGGGAAACCACCAATAATGACTAGGGTTGTAGATTTAGACTGAAAGGAAAATATCCCAGAAGAAGGCAACCTCTTCTGTGAGATGGTGTAGAAAACCCTGGCAGACCTATCTATGGTTTCAAGAGTCTGACTTGGAAGTTCTCAAGTGCCCCCCTGAGATCTTAGGCAAATATGTGATTGCTTTAATGAGTAGACTCATTAGGATAGCTGTTTCATTCTTTGCAGAAGCCTAAAAAAGGATATTGCCGCTTTAATGAAAAGCATAGAAGTGCTATATTCCCAAATCTTCCAGAACATTCCTCTGTTTGTTTGTTTTAGAAATGTGCAGAGTCGTGTTATCAAATACAGTACTTCTTTGGATTGGCTTTATAGATTCATGGCAATATAACATTTCTGTTTATAACCTCAATATTGATTCCAGAATTTAACTACTTGAATCCAGTGTGTCATTTCTATGTGTGAATGAGAAATCAATATTTATGATCCTGTGAAATCACAGGCCTGTGGCTTACATACTGTACACTGCTTGAACCAATAATGCCATTAGTGGCTCAGGTACATAGAATATCTTTCATTAGCCTTGGCTTATCATAAGTATATTTTAAAATTTATTTTTACATATATGTATACTTATAAGAATAAAGTTACAGCCATCCCTCATTAGGGCAATCATGTTACTAACAGTTCTCTTGAACCGGTCCGAACCGGTAGGAACCCACCTCTGGTTAGAGTGCAGTACTGCAGGCTGCTTCTGCTGATCAGCTGCCAGCAATTTGGCAGATCGAATCTCACCAGGCTCAAGGTTGACTCAGCCTTCCATCCTTCCGAGGTGTAAAATGAGGAGCCAGATTGTTGGGGGCAATATGCAGATTCTGTAAACCGCTTAGAGAGAGCCGTAAAGCACTGTGAAGCGGTATATAAGTCTAAGTGCTAAGTGCTATTGCTACAGGTTAAGAAAACATCCAAATTTAGAGTAAAGAAAAGGAAAATTCCACTTCATATAGGAGCACTTATATAATTTACGATTACGATCAGGTGAGAAATTACATGTGTTTCTGTCGTTCTAGGCAATTATGCTTTACCTTGTTGACATCAAAGTCAGAGAAATGATTTTGAGAAAGATGCACCCACCCCCCAAACAGAGAAGCAGTCCCTTGGGAGCCACAAAAGTGTAGAAAATGAGTCCTCCATCTGCATCCAGTTTATGGCCTTCTTTGCTTAGAAAATAGACTTTGTGCCAGATATGGTGCTGAGTCCATTAAGAGCTGGAGAGATCCCAGAGAAATAATACAATGGACTCCATCCAACTGATAATTTCATTAAAGGAAATGATGTTCTTTTCTTGTGATGCTTCTGCGCTGTTAGGCTATAGTTGTTTTTCACATCTTTATTATTTATTTACTTTCCCCCCCCTATAAATAAGGTTGCACTGGAATTCACCAGGCAATTTCTCAAATATTTTTCTTCCTCTTCCCAAAAATAGGCTTTTGTTTTGCTGCTTCATTGTCAGGGCGTCTGAATGTTTCTGTTGAATTTCTGTGGGTGATGGCTGTGATCGAAACAAATGCTCTTGCAGGTGATGTTGAATTGTTTCATGCCTCTCTGTTTTGGTGCTGCTTCCCTGGGTCAACTTGCTAAGCTTTCCAGACCAGCTTTCAAGTTGCTATAAGGAGGAGGAGGGGGGGAGAGATCTGACGGAGCTGCTTGGAAATTCATTCCACACCTGCTTTCCTCCTGATTGTATCCTAGGTTACCAGAGTCAGCAGCAGGGGTGTGGTTTTTACAGCCCGCCAACATGGTCCATTGGAGAAAGTGATTTATGACATGTCCAGTGAGGAGGAGGGGAAAATAAGGTCAAGGTTGAGCTTGCTGGTGAACCTCATACTGGCATGCTGCTCTTAATAAATCATTGGATTTCTTTTGAAACTTGGCTCGAGTCTCATGAATTAATTAGGGCATCTGTTGGAAGTTTGACATCCTGGTTGCCCAGTCCTTTCAATCAGAAGAACCTCAATAGGAGACATCTGTGGGGATTCTCAGCCAGAACTTCAGAACTGATGAAGCTTCTTGGATGAGAAGTGAAATGTTTTCTTCTTCTTCCTACGCAAGGAAAAAACAGCCCAGTTGTCTTTTGAAAAAGCACCTTTGAGACTCCATAGGAGACATTTCTTCATTATGGCCTTCCATGGGATTTGAATAAAGTATGATCAATGGGGGAAGCTGTAGACTACAAAGAAAGTATTACAGGTAGTCCTGGACTTACAACAGTTTGTATAGGGACTATTCAAAGCTACGGCACTGAAAAAAGGGACTTTTGACCATTTCTCATACTTATGACTATTGCAGCATCCCCATGGTCAAGGAATTTGCATTTGGATGCTTGATGAGTGACTTACATTTATGATGGATCCTGGGGTCATGGGATTCCCGTTTTGCAACCTTCTGACAAGCAAAGTCAATGGGGAAGCCAGATCCACTTAACATCCATGTTACTAATTTAACAACTGCAGTGAGTCACTTAACAAATGTGGCAAGAAAAGTCGTAAGAGGCGTCAAAACTCACTCCACAAATGTCTCACTTAGCAACCTAATTTTGGGTCGTAGGTTGGGGCCGTAAGTTGAAGCCTACCTGTGTATAATAATAAAAAAAAGAAACATTTGGCCACCTTGTATAACTCAGCAAATCTACAAGCACCGCGTTTCACCCATGAAGAACTGTTTTGACATTTTCTACTTTAGAAAATGAAAGAAAATTATGTTTCACCAATTTAAATAAGAATTGGTAGAGAGAGAAAAAATCAGCACGATACTACCGAATTGAAATGGACATATTCCTCTGAAATGTCCATCATTTTGAAAATTCAGAAACACCAGTCCTTAGCTGATTCATTGAATGATGAGCTTTTCCATCTGTATAACAGATTATCCACTGTTGGCTTGAGGTGGTGGGGCCTGATGGCAGCTATCAAGAACCAGTGTCTTCCTCATCCTTCACTATCATCTCTTTCCCCTGCAAATACCCCATTTTTATCCCATTAATCAAATAGAGGAAAGTTTTGACAGAATTCCATCTGTAAAAGGGCCTCTCTGTTTTGTGAGAACACATAGACAGCTATTATTGCTGTAATAATAGAAATGGGAAAAAAATCTGTTATTGAACAGTGGTAGCAGCAGTGATTATTTTCTCCTCGGTCTGTGGAGAGTTCCAGTGTTTAGTGCTTATTCTTAGTCTTAAATCTTCTACTGAATTAAAAGAGATACAATGCTGTAAATTCATGAAATTTAAAGATCTCCAAATCCACTGGAATATCTTGGTTGTATTGAAAATTAGCTGGAAGCTTGCCAATCCCCACAAATGATTATATTTCTTGTCATTTCCTGGTCAGTCTCTGTTTGACTTTCTGGCTATTATGTTTGTTTGTTTGTTTTGTCAAACATGTACAAGATAGCAGGTATAGGTATAAACATATACAAAGCAAGTACAGATAAATGAGGACAGTAAGACAGGGACGGTGGGCACAATGGTGCTTTGCCTTGGAGTCTGATATGTTTAGGGATGATATTTGGAACGCTGACAGGTGCGCTTATGCACTCCCCTTACAGACCTCTTAGGAATGGGGTGAGTTTTTAAGAATGTGTCTTAAAGCAAGTTACATTTGTGATGTTATTCTGAACGGCTTTACACATCATGGCTTGTTTAGTCCTGGTTTGTGGAATATATATTTTTGGCTGAGGTAACGCAGCACACAAAACCAGTTTTGGGTCACACATTGCCTTTACTCTTATTATTTGCAACTGCCTAGTGGGCACCCCCAGTAGAAATTCAGTATCAAAACACCAACTCTCCCAGGTGCCATACCTCCATTTTATTGCTAAAATAAGTGATGACCTGAATGGCCATGGCCAACATTTTAGGTTCATTTGGGGAAAGGAGTTTGGAGTTTCCCCTGAAATGAGCCCAAAATGTTTGCCACAGTTATTCCTCTAATCCCATAATTACATCATCAATTTTTTTGGAGCTGAGATGTGAATATTGCATTTTCTTTGATGGAAACGTTGAACCAATTCCGAAAGAGCTTTAGTAGCTTCTCTATCACAAAACTGTTAAACAATGAACAGAATTTACTACATGTAAGTTCACAAACTGCCTTCACTGTGTACAGCAACATTAATAATAGGTGAAATCAATGACAGGTATTGACATCATTTCACTGTATCGCTCCAGCACAGCATTTAAGCATACCTGAGACACAATAGAGAATGTCAATTTTTAATTTCTCAGTGACAGTGATATCCCGATAAGTAGGAAACAAAGCAGGTAATAGGTTTGTCTGAGTATAAACTGAGTCACTGTAAATAGAGTAAAATGTCTCTTCAGTGCACCGAAGTGCCAGAATAGTTAATCGGTTTTTGAGAGAGAGAAAGAGTAAAAATGAATTATTTTACGAGGGGGTAAGACTTTAGATCGAACAGTAGGATTTACATCCCTTCTAGAGGGAGATCTGAACATTCTGGCAACCACAACCGAAATCTATACAGTAGTTGTGTATCAGAGGAATTAATGTAAATGTCGCACAAATGCAATATGTGAGGCTGTTTCTCAGCACTTGCCTTGCTCATGATATATCAACTTTTCAGTTCAGTGCTTGGTGAGCTTCCAAGTTCTCGTGAGCGAGATTGAGTCTCCCAAGAAGGACTGCAAAATCCACACTGCAATGTGACTGTGAATAAAATGTGTCATGGCAAAAATATCTGGGCTCGTTCAAGCCGTTGAAAAGCCTGGAAGGAAGGCTCCTCTAAAGAAGTGGTAAAAAACAGTTCTGATGGATTATTTCTCACCGAATGTGAAGATATGTCTTGGGAATGGGAGAAGGAATGAGAAGACCATTAAAGGAAGGTGGGAGGGACAGGACCTTCAAGAAGTTTAAAGTTTATTTATTTCATCAAGCATGTATTATATAACAGATACAAGTATAAACATAATTATGAATACATGAAATGGATATAAATAAAAGGGAATATTAGGCTGCTCTTATGCACGCCCCTTACAGACCTCTTAGGAATGGGGTGAGGTCGACAGTAGACAATCTAAGGTTAAAGTTTTGGGGATTTGGGGAAGAAACCACAGAGTCAGGTAGTGCATTCCAGGCATTAACAACTGTTACTGAAATTGTATTTTCTGCAATCACGTTTGGCCTGGATTACCATAAATTTGTATCTATTGTGTGCTCGTGTATTGTTGTGGCTAAAGCTGAAGTAGTCATTGACAGGTAGGACATTGTGGCAGATAATTTTATGTACTACGCTTAGGTTGGACCGAAGACAGCGAAGTTCTAAGTTGTCTAAGCCCAAAATTTCAAGTCTGGTGGCATAAGATAGCGAGCAGAGGAGTGGAAGAGTCTTCTTGTGAAATATCTCTGGACTTGTTTGATTGTATTAATGTCCGATATACAGTGCGGGTTCCAGACAGATGAGCTGTATTCAAAAATTGGTCTAGCAAAAATTTTGTATGTCCTAGTTTGCATTTCAATATTACCAGAGAAGAAGCTACGCAAGGTTAGGTTAACAACTTTTAATGCCTTTTTGGCAATGCTGTTACAGTGAGCTCTGGCACTTAGATCATTTAAGATGAGTACTTCAAGATCTTTTTCAGAGTGAGGGTCAGCTACAAGGTTGTATCCGCCCAGCTTGTATTTTGTGTTTTGATATTTTTTGCCAATGTGTAAGACAGAACATTTCTTGGTTGAGATTTGGAGTTGCCAATTGTTTAACCATTCTGACAGATAGTCAAGATCTTTTTGAAGGGTACTAGCATTTTCGGTGGTGTTGAATAATTTTACATCATCAGTGAAGAGAATGCAATATGATATGATTGCAAAGGTCGTTTATGTAAAACTGTAAAGAGTGTTGGTCCTAAAACTCTTCCTT
>JANHFT010003827.1:127920-138410 GCA_032467955.1 Pseudoxenodon macrops
TAATTTTGGTCTCAATTGTGGCATTAAATTGAGGATTATCTGTATAACTTTTGAGGAGCTATGAACCATACTTGGCAGTGGGTGGCTGCACTTCAAAAAAAACCATGGGTAGAACAGAACGAAAAGGAAACCCAGCCACCAGAAGCACTCTGCAGGCCTCCCAAACCCTCTATGCACCCCATTTTTCACAAAAACGGGTGAAAAACAGGGTGTGCAAAGGGTTTGGGAGGCCTGCAGAGTGCCTCTGGGGGCTGGGGGAAGGCAAAATTTTTTTCTTACTTACCTCTTCGAAATCTTGATGCGTCTTATACGCCAGTGCATCTTATAGTCGGAAAAATATGGTGTGTGTGTGTGGCACAGTGTGCTAGTGCTGCCACTGCAAGGCAAAGATAGTGGAGCTGCCCCATGCATCCTGCACTGGCTTATCTCAAGGTGGCCACAGCCAGGCCACCTATGGTCAGACACCTGCCTTGTCTTGCAGTGGCAGCTCCAGCAGCCCCATCCAGCAGGACCCCGTGTAGTCGCTGGTTGACTTGTGGTTGCTCGCTGCTGCAACAAAGCAGGAGGCTGAATGATGTACCAGTGCCGTGGCCATAAGGTGAGGCGGGGAGGTGGAGCTGTCCCATATGCCCCACACCGGCTTAGCTCAGGGCCCCTGCAGCTAGGCCATCCACATCTGCCTCGCCTTGTCAGGGCTTATTTTCAGGATAGGTCTTATTTTCAGGGAAACTGTGTGTGTGTGTGTGTGTGTGTGTGTGTGATATTAATCACTATCCATTTTGAATACGTAGCAGAAAAAGGAAACTTGACAATTCACATGGTTGATGCTATATCTGTGATGCCAGAGGTGGCACGCAGAGCCCTCTCTGTGGGCACACACACCATCACCAGCTGCTCTTCTGGTTTCCGGCATGCACACGAGTGCCAGCCAGCTGGTCTTCTCAGGCGCCAGAGCGCCAGAAAACGGCCAGAAAAATGGCCAGAAAACAGACTGTTTTCTGGGCCATTTCCGGACTGTTTTTTGGGGCCATTTTCAGGCCTGAAAAACACCCAAAAAACAGGCATGCATGCGCCGGACAACTGGTCTTTGGGTTTCCAGTGCTCCTGTGCGCGCACATGCACAAGCATGCATGCGTGTTCCAGTTTGGCCACTTGGTGCCAAAAAGGTTTGCCATCACTATGCTATATGGAACAAAATTGGGACTGAATCTAGATGTTTTGGTTTGGATACCACAAAGCGTCCTCTCTGAAGGTAACAAGGAAAACAGGTCATGAAGAGAATGTATAGTGTCTCAGACAATCCTGCGGACTCTGTTCAAGCATCACTTATGTGCTATGTCCTGGATAGAAGGAAGTAAACTACCAATGATCTTTTCAGCCATCCTTCCCTTCCTGTCTGAAGCAGTAATGCTTCCAAACCAGACAGTAATGCAATATGACAGGATGCTCTCGATTGTCCCTCTATAGAAAGTGGTGAGGACAGGGGAAGGAAGATGAACTTTTCTTATGCAATGGAGAAAATGCAGCTGCTGCTGAGCCTGCTTCATTGGTGTCTCACTGTGAGATTTGTAGCCCCTTCCTTGAAGGAAAGTGCCTTCATCTTGACATTAAGGACATTAAGTTTTAGAATTTACCTGGAGCATCTTTTTGGCTTGCGTTCACAATTCAATGTGGGTGTAGACTAGATATATCTCCTTTATGTGAACTGGCTAAACCATAAATTAGGTAGATTTACTTATCTAAGAAGATGTTGCAATGTGTTTTGGAGATTATTCTCAATTTTACATATTCTGTCAAAATCTATTACAGATTAGCAATTCTGAAAAAAATTCACGTGGCTTCTCTGATTTTCACTCCCGTATTGTTTGAGAGCTGAGCTTGGCTGCTTGAGAAGCAAAATTTTACATTGCCAGTACCTGTGACATTAGTAGAACTACCACTGGTTGGTTTCCCTTTTGATATGTAGTAGTATGTGGGATTGACTTTGGGAGACAGGTGGAAGAGTCACAACCAGTAAAACAGTAAAACAAGAGACAGGTTAGTTCTTAAAAAAAGGGGGGGCATGGCAAATGTCCCAGAAAGGACCATTACTAATTCTTGGACTGTAAAGGCAACAGGAGAGAAACATACTTTCAGACTTATAAGATTTTTGTTAAGGAAACTTAGCAAGATTTTGTTATTATAACTTTACAATAAATTAGTCCATCTATTAGTCATGTTTCTTGTCTAGACTACCTTGCTCGGTTCCCCCGTTGGGAATAACTGTCCCATGCTTACGTGTCTCTGAATCACGTCTCCCACCTGAGCCTTGGTTTTCTAACACAAGATCAGCTGACTATTTTCCATGACTCTTGAAAGCTTGGAGTATTCCTGGACTATGTCACCCATGCTCTGATTTGGCTTTGGACATTCACAGGCAAGATTTCACTTTTCGGTTTAATGTTGCTTGTGGGCATGTTTGCTTTGACACATTATTGCTCTACTTGTTGAAGTCTGTAACTGCTTGCATGCTTAACCTGAAACAGGTCAGAATGTTACTTTCACCCCATTACAAAGAATTCCCGTGCCTCAGATAGGGAGAATGGCTTAATCCTGTTGTCCTATAGAGATTACTTAGGGTATGAAAGAAGATGCAGGGAAAATATTTCTGACTATCCTATTGCAGTTTTGGAAATGTAAGCTTGAATACTATTGTATAAAAGAATTAACCTGCACATATAAAGAGAATATAGGTAGCTTAGGGTTGAACTGGGGAATACTTGATGTTCTCTGAGCTTGACTGTTTGCTTGCAGACATTTCCTTATCTGACTAGGTAACATCATCAGTGCTATGATGGGTAATGAAACAGCTTAAGATTTTTCAGTGCTGCCTTGTTGTTTGGGTTAAGTGAAGAGGCAATGAAGATCAATGAAGTAAAAGATCTGGCTGTTGGTTAAAAAAAACCATAACCAGGAGACTAGTTAGTTATAAAGTATCAGGAGATCAGAATTTGGATAACTTATATTAACATGTATTATCCAATACCTGATGTCTCATGTGTGTGGCCTGAATCCATATTATCAACTCTACTTTCTCTGGAATTGTTGTCTGAAGTACTAAAGAGCTCTCCTAAGTCTAACCAAGCAAAATGTGGGACACAACCATTAGTGGCTTTAAACCATGGGTGTCCAACCTTAGCAACCTTGGCTTGGGAATTTTGTGAGTTGTAAGTCCACAGGTCTTACAGTTGCTGAGGTGTTTTAAACTATGATTGACCGCCGTTTTCCCAATCCGGTGTCCTCCAATTGAGTTGGATTTCTATGCTCAGGATCTTCCATGCAGTCTGGTCAAAAGCCAATATATTTTGTGGGAAGTAGGTTAGGAAAGGCTGGTTTGTGACTTAGTGTTGTGTGTGGGCTTTATTTGATGAATCACATTTAAAGAAATTATGAAAAAACTATAACTGCGACGCTGTCAAAGACTTCCGTAAAGCTGACGAGGGAGAGGATGACAGCAAGATGGCCTGATTTTTCTCTATGGATTTGTCCTGCATACCATGAAGTTCAAAAGGGTGAAAGTCATGCCTGCGAAAAGAACATTTTTGTCAGGGGAGCCTTTGGAAATATCAGTTGAAGGTTTACCCTTTGAAAATTGAACCTGCTGAATAAACTAAGTGGCTCTCCAGTCACTTAATGTTGACCTCAGACCTCTGTTATTTTAGATAGGCTATGGAAGTGCTTCTGTATAATTCCTTCTGTATGTATTTTCCTTATTTCTATTTGTGGGAAGTTTTATAAAATACATTTACAATCCCTCTAGGGCTAATGAGACTCTGTTGCTGTAAAAAGTGGCTCCCGTTGTCATGGCAACTGGAGTTGGCAGAGATCTTTCACATATGCATGGATCTAATGGCAAGGAAACTTCTAGCTTTCAAAAACCGGAGGCAAGTAATGTGTCCTAATATAGACTTACACAAAAGTGGACACTGTATACTATTTTGAGTCACGCTTTCATAATGCTTCTTTAGGGCAGCTTGTAGTTTAATTTGGAGTGTGAAGACACAAGCAAAAGTAATGAAGAATTAGAGAATGTGTCAGTGAATGAGAATTTGAACTTCTGCTCATGCTCACTGAATGGCTGTGGTACCATTATTAGTGTCAGAAGAAATGTACTTTCAAGATTATGTTAATGTAACCTTACAATAAAGTAGAATAGTCCATTTGGCCATGCTTCCTGTCTGGACTACCTCACTGGGTTCACATCAATCTTGCATATTGGTCTTTTGAATATATGAATGAACAGCCTGCTCCTACAACCTCAGAAATTGAAAATAATTGGGAAAGTTATTGCCTGAACATGTTTGCATGGTTACCAAACTTTATATGTGGGATGATTATCTCTATATATAAAAGCCAAATCCACTCACTCATCGCGAACTCTCCAGAACTGTAAAGCCTACAAACTTGAAATTTTTCATGTATGTTCCTCTTGGCTTCTAGGAGCTCGCTAAGAAAGGATTTTTCGAAATGACCATCCGATCATTAATATTTCTTATACAGTATTATATGAACATGCTGTGATGCTAAGGAGTTAGATGTTCTACTTCCCCTCCCCAACTGAAAGGAACTCTGTTCCAACTGCCAGTTGCCTCACATTCCGTTACCTCAGTTCAAAGTGGCAGACATTCCACTCCTTCACTCAGGAGCAGTCTGGGGCTCCTTACTGTACTAAACATTGCTACATCACCAAAATATCTATACCTTCCACCTATGGAACTGCTTCTGAACTCAAGGCATCGGGAGAGATATTCCCTTATGACTTTCAATCACCGACCACCACTGAGCCAACGGATTGTGAACCGAATTCCTTCCGCATAGTGTCCCATCCTCAAATCACTTCTTACACTGATCTCCTCAGTTCAGATGAATCTGTTTCTTCTACTGTAACACCAGTTAAAGGGAAAAGAGGGGAAAAACGCAGGAAACGATTTACAGATGTGATTAGGAAAACACAAGTAAGGGAAGCTGCAAAAAAAGCATTGTCAAAGTCATCCTGAAGTCAATAGAGAGGCTGTAAAAAAGTATGCATCTAATAACCCCTAGGTTAATCAGGCAGCTACAAATAAATACAATGAAAAGATATCACAAATCAGATCAATGCCTTGGACTAATAAGTATTTGTTTGGTTTTAAATACGAAGCTCAGATTGATTACTCCAGGGAAAAGGTTGTTGATCTCGGACCTCGGTTACCCTGTGCCTGTGCTGTGCCCTGAAGTGGCACGGCAAGACTTCCGGGATGTGTTGCAGTGATTGTAAAGTCCACCTCCCTCCTCTTGAGCCCTATCCTGAACCCTTACACAGCCTTCTCACACACCATCCAATGGCAGAGCACTTTCTTTCTGCTGCCCGGAATTACAACGGATGCTCCCAAATGACATATTTTGGAGCCAGAGAGACGAAGGACAGAAATTTTTATGCCAACATTCAAAATGCAGGGACAGATCTACCACAGGATAGGAAGTATCATGACAGGGCCTCAGCAGCAGTCTTCATTTCTCCAGATATACTTTGTTGGTGATGATGACAATGAGAGGGACATCCATTGTGGAATCTACCCGGGCATTAATCCAGAACTGGTTAGCCAACTGCAGGAGTTGCTGCAGAAAAACAACAAGTATATTCTGGAACTTAAGGCTGCTGTTGATTCTGTTCCTAAGGGGGCTACAAGGACTTCTAAGTGGTGATTAATGCCGATAGGAAGCCTTCTTCAGAGCACTGATTAATTTTCAAGCTTTAAGTGTCGATTTATCAAGCCCGATCACATAGCTCGGGTATCCAGCTACTACTGTATATATTCTTAATATCAGACATGAGAAATTGCTTCTCTTAAGTATAGCCATAGAATTTATGAAATGAATACCAATAAGGTAATGAATTTGGGTATCAAATAGCTTATGTATTTGGTGAACACCTACCTTTTCTGTGATATAAGCCAGTATTTGGTTAGAGTCTTGGTAGGCGCAAAATTATATGAATCATTCAGAACACTCATTTCTTTGGTCTCATTGGGAGTTACTTGTAGACTACCTTCCCTTCTCCATTTAGTAGATGCAGAGTGATTCTGGGTCACAGAAGGAGACAGAGAGAAGGGCTGTGAATGAGAGGTGGGTTTCAGCAGGTTCTGACCAATTCTGGAGAACTGGTAACAGAAATTTTGAGTAGTTCAGAGAACTGGTAAATACTTCCTCTGACGGGCCCCACCCCCATCCAGACACACAAAAAAAGCTTTAAAATGTAGTAAATGCAGAATGTACCATGTGGCAGGAAATTTACTAAATAAAGCGAACCGGCGGTGAGGTAAGTTAGAACCCACCCCTGCTCCAGTCCCTAATCATCTTTGTTGCTCTTCTCTGCATTCTTCCTAGAGTCTCAACATCTTTTTTATATCATGGCAACCGAAACTGGATGCAGTATTCCAAGTGTGGCCTTACCAAAGCATGATAAAGTGAATGGGATATGGAAGAATGTTCATTCTAATGATATATTAATTTGTCCTTAAGTCAACCTTCTGCCTCCTGGTATCCTGCATATGTGTTATTTTTATTCTGGACTAAAGCTAAAATTTGTTAATAACCGCAGGAGTTGATGTTCGAATGCTCCCCATTTAAGCAAGGCTGTTCTAGATAATTTCTGTACTACATTTGGAAAATGTCTGAACTCACAGATCTATCTCAACAAATATTGGCAGATTGGCAGCGACTGATGCATGACAGATAGACCAACCAATGTCTGGTTTCAGGTCATGCTATTAGTAGGTATCATCACTGAAGCCGTTGGACAGGAAGAAGGAGCAAAACAAAAAGCAGACAAGAACTCATCCACATGTCTCCATTCAGTTCTAATTGAAAAGCATCCTTCTGGAACAGCATTTGGCAATTCTGATGGATTTGTCTGCTGTTGACTATTTTGGCAGTAATTTCTTGACTTGGGAGATAGAAAAACAAATGTTGAGCACATAAGTACATGAATCAAATCATTTATAAACATATAGAATAGTCAGCAGTTGCACAAAAACACCAACATTCACTAATTTTAGACATTCACTGTAACTGTCAGGCTTGCCTCCGTTCAGTATCCAAGAAAGGAAAATCCCAACTCCATGATTATAGAGAATGGTACTTTTACTGAATATGAACTGATAGCAATCAAATGAAAGCAAGAACGGAGGCTAAAGGCGCGAAAAATTACATAATGAAAGCATTCCCAAATCCCTCCCCCCAAGGACCCTGGCTGAATGTCCAATCCTCAGGCCCCAACAGTGTCATGTGGGGTGCCTTTTCAGGTGGAGCCATCCACCTGGTATGCAAGGACGGTTGACCTTGAGTTGGCTATAAACAAGTCGATTCAGCTGCACCGCTGATGATGAGAGCTTTCTTCCCATTACCTACCTTTTGGTTCCCACCACGAGACATCTCCACCAGCACTCTTCCCAATTGCCTCCCCCTCCCCCCATTTCTATGGCAGATGACAGCAGGCAAGCATCATGGAGGCTGACACAGTACATGTTAAGATGATCACTACCTCAGGTAGAAAGAAATAAAATGAAAGGTTTGTAAGGCGGGGAGATGCGAATCACGATTCCAAGTAAGTGGATTTTGATTGCTTATTTAGTATCCTATGATTATCACTAAGTGTTGTATCTCATGATTCATGATGAACGTATTTAGGATGACTATAATCATGATTCATCACTTTTATGTTTTATGTTATCACTTTTAAGGCAAATTCCTTGTGTGTCCAATCACACTTGGCCAATAAAGAATTCTATTCTATTCTCATCAACATCTAATGGATTCAGAGACTTGACTGTTATTGTTCTAGGTCTTATGCATATGTGGGAGGCGGAGGATTTCCACAAGCTGTGTGGAAAGCAGCAATAAGTTGGAAATCGCTCCGACTCCCACTGCTTTTTTTGCTCGCCTGTGATCATTCTGTTTCTCTGTTTAGGTAAGACAATATCTCAGAAACAGGATATGGGTCGCCTAGTTGAGTATAACGCTTTCATGTTCCGTGGTTCTTTTAGAAACGTAGGTTTCTCTTTCCCCCACCCCCACCTCACATCCTTTCATTTGCATTACTCTGTTGAACACAACCAACTTTGTTCCATATTGATTCTCCTGACAGTTCAGGTAACAGCTTCGTTACTTGAGCAATGTGATGCTTTTTCTCCCGTGTCCTGTGGAGACTGCACATTCATCATCAATATGAGATGCCAGAGAGAGATAAGAGATCTTCTGAAGCAAATAGCAATTGAAGTTCTCCTGCCTATGCTGACAAATGGCCCATGTAGGTCTCCATTCAAGGCCAAGCATGACCATGATATTTTCACAACAGGGTCAGAGTTTCCTGATAGAAGAAAAGTTCTCATCGCTTAGGTATCCACCCGTATATTTGATGTCAACTAGTTTCATGAAGACCCAGATTGTTGGGGGCAATATTCTAGCCAATGGTGAAATCCAATTTTATTTTTACTACCTGTGGGCGTGGTTTGGCTTTGTGGGCATGGCAGGGGAAGGATACTGCAAACTCTCTATTCCCTCCCCATTCCTGGGGGAAGGATATTGCAAAATCTCCATTCCCACCCCACTCTGGGGCAGCCAGAGGTGGTATTTGCCGGTTGTCTGAACTACTCAAAATTTCTGCTACTGGTTCTTCAGAACCTGTCAGAACCTGCTGGATTTCAACCCTGATTCTAACTCTGTAAACCGCTTAGAGGGGGCTGTGAAGCGATACATAAGTCTAAGCATTCTTGCTCTTGCTATTTCATGGAGCCGTTTATGTCTCCTGAAATTCAGCAGCCAAAGAAACTCCTGGGACATTCTTTTACCAACAGTATAAGATTTCATATGGGTACAGAAGTAGAAAAGCCACTTCTAACAATTTTACACGCAAACAGCATAGGAAAACCTACTCTTTCTCCCCCCTGGACCTCCTATTCTCCATTTTTCACCAGTAATTTGCACTCCCTTTGTTTTGGGGACAGTCTGTCTCAGTGGTGGGATTCAATTTTTTTTACTGCCGGTTCTGTGGACGTGGCTTGGTGGGCATGGCAGGGGAAGGATACTGCAAAATCCCCATTTCCTCCTGATTAGCTGGGACTCTGGAGGCAGAGAATAGATAGGAGTGGGGCCAGTCAGAGGTGGTATTTACCAGTTCTCCCAACTACTCAAAATTTCTGCTACCAGTTCTCCAGAACTGGTCAGAACCTGCTGAAACCCACCTCTGGTCTGTCTGCCTCTAGTGTTCCCAGCTGATGACCTCGGGTGTTGGGTCCATCTCAGGCTTCCAGTCAGACTCTGGACACTTGCATTCCAAATTTCCCTCCCCCATATCGTTACTATTGTCTGGTTGCGAGCAGGGCTACGTACTGAAGCAACGATGACAGATTGTCTAGTAACATGCTTAGCTTTCTCTTCAGTCAAAAAGGCCTACCATAACCATCAATCAAAATAGAGAGAATGTCTGTGTAAAAGTTTGGGCATTGCATTCCCAATCCCCTTTAAACTCACACATTTTCTTCACCCAATGGTCCATCCAATATGCGTCTGCAATCTATCACTCTTAATTCGTACTGATTGCATAAACAAAGTTGTGTTAGCCAGCAACAATTAATGTAGTGTAAAATCTGGCAAAGACTCATGGCCTTCTACATTTATCGCTGACTGGAAACCTCTTATAGGCTTTTTGTGTGAACCAGAAAAAGAATGAATGTATGATTGATGGCTTTGAGGATTTGGCAGAATATAGGAAAAAAGAAGAGAGTTATGTTGTAGCCGTAGAGCAAAAATATCTATGGAGATTCCCAGTCATCCAGGACCTGGTTGTCCCAAAGGTGCATTTTCAAGAGGCAACTGGACGTTCTGGGTTTTCTTTGAAGATGTTTCGCTTCTTCAGAGCAAGAGGCAAATTTATAAATTATAACATGTATAATTTGACGTATAACTGATAAGTTATATGAACTTATAACTATACTGATGATCACCTAGTTTGGTAATGAAATATCTGCAAGAAAACCATCAAGCTCAGAGAGCACCAAGGTCCCCACAGAACTTATAAGTGCTGTAAAGAAGATCAGAAGCTATTTCTTTGTATCTTTTTTCTTTGCCATTTTCTTTTTTTGCACTTTTGACTTTTCATATCTTTTTAAACATTTTTAATAAAATGATATACAAAAATAATAAAGAGCTTAGTTGCAACCTTTAGAACCTCCTTTCACCGTTTTTATCTTTTTTTTGACACTTTTAATAAAATTATATACAAAAATAATAAAGGGCTTAGTTGCAACCTTTAGAACCTCCCCCCCCCAAATATTGCCAATGAATTTTGGCATTATTAGATGTGATTCTCCAATAACCCTTTCTTATATTCCTACATCTTTCTTCTTCTTCTTCTTCTTCTTCTTCTTCTTCTTCTTCTTCTTCTTCTTCTTCTTCTTCTTCTTCTTCTTCTT
>JANHFT010003828.1:6976-18501 GCA_032467955.1 Pseudoxenodon macrops
CTCCAAGGTCCCTTCCAACTCTGTTATTCTATTCTATTCTATTCTATTCTATTCTATTCTATTCTATTCTATTCTATGGCATCACATTCTTCTGGAAATGGAACTATGTTCTCCCAAATAACTCTAGATGCCTTCGTACAAATGAATAAATACTGAAAGCCACAAATACAAACATTAAAAACAGTAACACAAAATTACTAGTATTTTATCTTACAAACTTTAAAAAGGAGGGACTTTCCTTAACCCCCTCAAGCACTTTTATCTATACAAAACACAGCATTAACTAACAATTTGAAAAACCTAAGAGAGTGGGCTAGTCAAATAACTTGGCTCCTACCTTCCCATGTTTACTTCCAATGAGCTGGCCAGACTCATTTGCCATTTAGGATCATAGGATGATATAACTGTGAAAAGACCAAAAAGGATCCTCCTCCCTGTGTAGAGTGCAGGAAAACCAGTTAAATCATACAGAGATATTCCAACTTCTTAAAACGTCCAGAGATGAGGCATCATAACTTCCATAGGAGGACTGTTCCACTATTTCATAGATCTTACAGACAGGAAGGGTTTTTTTCTTACATTTAAATGAAATGTAGATAGCTGCAAGTTATACTCATTATTTTCAATTTTTTGTCCCAATAGAAAATAGTTCCTAATTATTTTTCCTAAATCTTCCCTTCGTTTACCTGAATCCAGTTATTATGTCTTCCCTCAGCTTTCAGCTCTCAGCTCCTTGCATTCACCAGCAGTCAATGTTTTGACATTGGAGTTCATTTAGCTACTCCAGGTTGATTGATGTTGCAGAATTTCCATTTCCATCAAGACATATTTTCTCTGAGGAAGCAGAATGAAACGGTAGGTCAGTTTTTCCTTTCACTGGTTCTAGTTGCATTTTAAAAAGTGTTTTGAGTTCTTTGTTGCTGTCATTTATCAAACTGGATTGTCATTAGCAATAGCAATAGCATATAGACTTATATACCACTTCACAGTGCTCTACAGCCCAGTCTAAGTAGTTTATAGAGTCAGCGTATTGTCCCCAACAATCTGGGACCTCCTTTTACTGATCTCAGAAGGATGGAAGGCTGAATCAACCTTCAGCCTGGTGAGATTTGAACTGTCAAATTGCAGCCAGCCAGCAGTTCGCTGAAATAGCCTGCAATACTGCATTCTAACCATTGTGCCACCATGACTGATTTTGTGAACATAGATCAGTAATGGGAAACTGTATCATTAAAGCAAATAACTTATAAGACAAGGGGCAACAGAAGTGCTACAATTCACTGATAGTAGTGAATATGCTTTGAGTGCAGTGATTGAATGTGAGTCCGTATGTGCTATGTTCAGAGGAGCTGATCTAACACAAGCGCTCTAAGAAGAAGTATGTGTAAGAAATATAACTGTAAATATCTAAAAATATATTTCACTGGGCTAGAGATCCACCCTTCCTTAATCCTCTCTGTATTTTATTAACGTTTTTCAAATAATGTCACACAAACCCTTGAAAGCATTTTCGGTAAGTTTTGTACCAGTAAGTACAGTGAACTTGCTAGTAATCAATAGACTTTTTCAGGCCAAGTGCTCAGCAATGCTTTTCTACTTGAAAAACTAGGAGTTTTGTGGCTAATGATGAAGAAAAAAACCAAAACATCAGAGGCATTGTTCAGAACTGTGGTCCTCATAAGCAAAAGAGGGTAAAAGCCACTCCACTGTTGAAAAAGCTTATAAAGCTAGCTGCCAGGTTGATGGTAAATATCAGTGCTCAGAGATGAAGAAAGGATGACCTAGTGACAAAATTCCCTTGTCGAATGATATTGTGGACACTTGTATAAAATCCATGGCAAACAATATGGAGGAGTCATTGCCATCATATGCGTGTGTACTAGCAAATACTTTGGATTTACAGTTGAACAATGGACGATGTGCAGAGCATGAATTGGCTTATGATGACACATAAATGAGGGGAAGGTGCTGTTCTATTTATCACTGAAAACCCAAGTTCCAGTGGGAGAGATTTTTGGCTTGGCTGGCTATTATTTTGTGGGCAATAGTAGGGACCGGAAAAGGTGTGCTTGGATAAGCACTGAGGGAGCATCAATTACATACAGAGTAAGGATGTGTTGTACATGTGAAAGAAGTTACTCTTGAATGTCTGGACGTATCCTGCTTTATTCAGGGAACCACAACAGTAAAAACTCGGCCTCTGTCTTTCAGTCCGGATGTGAAACAAGTCGTGAAATTAGGGATATGATCAAACTGTTGTCATGTATACATCCTTTGAGTGTGCGTGACTTTTCATTGAGCTGTGGGAAGAAATGGGCAGTGAATAAAGGCTACGCTTGTCCACACGGAAGTATGGTCACTGTCAAGGAGAAAGGCTCTCACAAAGGTTTTTGAGCTGTGACAAGAAATAAAAAACCTTTATTGATGACAATAAAGAGGCCCACAAAGACACTCTTCGTTGTTTCAAGCAGAATGTACTTTAGAGATACATTCAGTGCTCTGAACAGCCTCTGACTTTCTTTCGTGTCAGGCTCAATATGCCCAGATAACATCTCTACTTTAAGAACTATACTGAACTCTATTTGGATTTGGGGTGCAATTTAAAGCTCTGGGGGCCTTCTTTAAACCAGCTAAGTCATTACATGGTTTAAAAATGATATGCGAATGCAGCTATTTAGCATGTAAGATGCTGTTTTTGCATTGGTCTTTAAGTTGCCTCTTTTATTACATTGCTGAAGGGAGCCCAAGGGAGAAGCGATTGCAATCTAGAAAGGGTGTCAATTATTGGTGCAGTTAGTCCTTGACTTATGTCCACAATTGAGCCCAAAGTTTATGTTGATAAGAGAGAGACTGTTAAGTTAATTTTACTCCATTTTACAACCTTTCTTGCCACAGTTATTAAGTGAATCACTGTAGTTGTTACGTTAGTAACACAGTTGTTAAGTGAATCTGCCTTCCCCATTACATTTGCTTATCAGACGGTCACAAAATGTGATGATATGATTCCAGGATATCGCAACCGTCATAAATATGAGTCAGTGGCCAAGTGCTTGAATTTTGATCACATGATCATGGGGATGCTGCAACAGTGTGCAAAATTCTCATAAGTCACTTTTTCAGTGATGCTGTAACTTTGGACAGTCACTAAAGAAACTATTGTAAGTCAAGGACTACCTATGATGTATATTAATAATGACATAATATATGTTTGTATGGTATAAGCAGGAAAACCCCATCATCTGATTTGAAAGTGGTGTTTAGCTAGTTGCGCTTTGTAGATGGAGGTAAAAACAGTACAACTATTTTGTTGAAGAACACTGCAGAAAAAAAACCTTTCATTGTATGTTAAGATCATAGGAAACCGGAGAAAATCTATATAGCCTTCAGTTCCAATGGCTATCAGACATCTTTTTCTATACAACACATAGTTCAAAAAGGCAAAAAAAAGTACTCGAAAAAGGGTTTTGTATGGGAACTTTAACTTCCCATCCCATTTGACTTTAGGTCTTTTAAAAACAGGTCAAATCAATGAATTTAATGAAGGCCACTGAACACAATAGCTTTGCCTTGCATTTTGACCCAGATAAAGAAGAGTCAGTCTAGGTCAAAAAGCTTTAGCAAAACTTTAAGTGGTTAGTACACAAATGTGACAGAATGTTTAGAATCTCAGAGTCTTGCTATTCCCATTGACAAGCAGTTAAAAGTATTTGAAACGGCTGCATGAATGAACTTCGATAAGGTAGGCCCATTGTCTTCCATTGTTCCTTTCGCTTCATACCAGAACATCTCCCCCAAGAAAAGGACAAGAGTCAATGAATGTATAATGTAGTCCCACTTTTACTGGATTTCTTTGGACTTTTTGTGGTCTGTTCACTCCATTTAAATGCCTTGCCGCACATTAAAATCTTTCCCAAATGACTGTGACTGTTGAGTCATCCATGTCAGACAGAAAACCTTTTAATGATGCCAAGAAAACCATAGTGGGTTGGGACACTGATTAATAGAAATGAAGATTTAAATTAGGGATCCTCTGCCTTTCTCACAAAATGAATAATAAAAAAATTCCACTGATACCAGGTTGCTTAGATACCATAGAGTTAAATTGTTGAGAAAACAAAATTTAATCCAGGAAAGCTGGGTGTAGATTAAATATCCAGTGTTTTCTTTGAAAAACAAATTTCATAACATCAACAACAATAAGAACAACACGATCTCTCTCTCTCTCTCTCTCTCTCTCTCTCTCTCTCTCTCTCTCTTTTTCTCTCTCTCTCTTTCTGTCTCCAGTTATCTTGTGGGACTTCTGTACATAACAGGTTTAGATAAAATAAATCTGTTAAAATCAGGTGGGAAAAAAGGAAAGAATTAAAGATTCCCATAACTGTGTTAAACTTTCTGACAGATGAAAAAAATTTGCCTTTCCCATGCCCAGCAAACCACTAGGCCTTACACAATCTCAGCAAAAAAAAGAAAGAAAGCATGTTCTTGTTATTTAAAACAATTTTGCAAGGTCAAAGCCTAATAGATCTTTTATGTATATTTTGGATGGACTGTTCCAAAGAACCATATGTTGATTTCACATGTGTTCTGTAGTCTTAAGCACCATTGGTTTTTTGGAAGGTTTTCCCCTCAGTAATTTTCTATAGCTAGGTTTTTATTGTATTTTACTCTTTTGTCTAGTTTTTTGTGCTTGGGGGAAAAAAAATTCCCCCTTCATTCATAGAATGGCAACTTTCTGTCAGCCATCTCTGACTTTTCTCCTTATGTCTGCGTTAAAGCTGTCATTTACTTTTATCCCCTCCCTCCCTTCTCAATATTTGACAGCCAAAAGCCCTTGTCTGCCTTTATGGCTTTTTTGTTCACATTAATGACATAACCTGTGCAAAATGGCAACAGCTCCCCCAATCTCCGCATGTAAAATTTGCAACATTTTTCGAGACGGGTCAATGCCCATTTTGGGAGTCCTTTTCTTTATGTGAGGACCGTGTTAAAAGTTTTTGCAGATGTGAGCCATTCAGGAGCGGTTTGTGACTGCATGCAGAGATGGAGGGGAAAAAAAGAAAAGACCTTGCTATTTTCTGATTGCCATAGTAACTCAAGCATTGCCTGTGCATGTGCGTGTGTGTGTAGAAGGATTTTTTTTTGGGGTGGTGGTTTTTGTGTGCTTTTAAAAAATGTTTTCTTTGGATTTCCCTCTTTTGGTTTACTGGATCAAAACAATTAGACTTGATTTCCTATGCAATCAAGCATTCTGCTGAAGAATATGGCACGGATGTCACCAAGAGGACAATATGGCTTGTTTGTATAAAATAAAACCATCTACATTTAAAATAATAACTGGCTTGAGTCTATTTTGTTCAGGATAATGAATGCTGACATTTCCCAAATGTCCCTTTGCTACTATTTCTCTGGAGTACTAACAGAAAGTTCACTTTATTGGAAATATAGCAGAAGAAACTAAGACATCTTTTTTTTTTTTAAGTGGTAAATGATGTTTCAATAGGTAGAAAGTTCTACCGGCTATTAAGACTACAAATAGCACAATCATATTATGGAGTAAACCTGTGGTGGGTTGCTGCTGGCTCGGACCCATTCACTGGAACTGGTACCGGAAATTTGCCCCCACTTGCCGAACCGGCAGTGACAGCTGGCTAGCCACACCCCCGAACTGGTCCTCCGGCCTGAAATCAGTACTCTGGGATGAAATTGCCTTGAAAAGAACCCTCTGCGCATGCACAGACCCTCCTGTGTATGCACAGAGGGTTTTATACCCAGATGTGATGGGGTGTGTGCGCACCTCCGGCACAACCCAAACCTGTAGGGAAGGTAAGAGGAACCCACCCCTGGAGTAAACCCATTCAGATACTATGGAACTAGAGAAATTATTTCTAGAACGTGCATAACATGGAATTTGAGAATGGGAATTGATAAAATGCAAAGGAATATGCCTCCATACTCCTCTTCCAATCAGCATGGCTCAAATCTCATTTATTGAGTTTAGTATAAAGTTCTAAATGTCATTTGTTTCAGTTTGGCTTGATATGTTACATGGATTTACCCAGTCACTATCATTTGCAGACCATCATTTATGACCCAGTCACAGAGTATTCTGTGAACACAATGAATTGGGTTGATTTATCTGCAGTACGTCAACCCAATGGATTTGGTCTAAGTCTACGTTCCCTTTCCTGAAAGCCTATGCCACTAAAATCCGTTGGTGCAACAGGTTGGCTAGGTATAAAGCTGGAAAAGTCAACTTCTGAAGTCCAGAGCAACAGTTCCTGAGTTGATGAACAGAGGAGTAGACTTGAAATAGCTTTGCTTCTTTTGGTCTCTGGGGAATAGGGATTCATAACTTGCAAGAGATACTAAAGAGTTAAAATGCTTTGTGGGCAAATGGAATAATCCTCATTTTCTCCCCCCTCAACTCAGCTCTGTGTTTAAGCTTGATTGTATTGACACCTGCACTGGGAGGAGGGTGAGGAGATGCTCTTCTTTTGTCACTTATAATAGCTCATCATTATTGTTCTAACAGTGCTTTTAAAAAAAAGAGAAGGGCGAAAACCCACAAAACCCTAATCTTCCCCTTGGTGCTGGTGACAGTCAACAATGGTGAGATAGTTTGTTTTTCCCCACTTCTTCTCTTACCCCGTCCCTTAACCTTCCATTGTCCCCTCAGCCACAATACAGTGGCGTTGCCCGGCTGGTTAGGGGGCAGTTTCTTGTACTGTACTGCCCCGTGCTTGATTGTTTAAATCTTCCTTATTCAACTGTTTTTCAACTGTTCTGAAGATTTACATTTTTAATGGCTCATTTATGTAATCCCATAAATAGAGGAGCAGTAAAAGCAGCCCCCACAACACAAATGAGCGAATCGGGGGGCCTAAGAGGAAAAAAAAAAGCCGCTAGTGGGGGTCACCAGGGGTCTCAGCTGCGGAGGCCTTGATTGGTATCAACCCTCATAGCCACTGTGGCAATGGACTTAAGACCACCCAGTCAGTCCCCCCAAACGGTGCTTTGCCAAGGAACAGGACGAAAGTTGTATAGTTCCCTATTTATAGAGTTTTGCCGCAAAGACTCATTTACCTTATTGCTTTGACAGCTGCATGTCTCCCACAGGAAAAAAAAAATGTTGCCATGATTAACTTGCCTTTCTGCTAGCAAGCAGCTGAGGTTGTCAGGGTTTCCCTCACATCTCTCCCTCCCCTGCCCCTCCCCAGTTTCCTTAAAACACTATATTCCCTGGGCCTGCTGTATTCCCTTCTGTAGAGCCAGTGAATTTGACCACCTGTCCCAACGATGCAGTTTTGACTTCCTGGATAGAAAATTAAAAAGGAACTAATATTCGATGACTCTCCATTCTTCTGCATTCCCTTCCTGCTCTTTGCTGCGGTACAAATCTTTGGAGAATGTGAAATAGATTCAATAGGTTTACAGGGCTGGAGAGAACAGATAAATGGCAAGTTGATGAAGCTAGTTTATCTTTAATAGCCTTTTCCATTTTCAGTGCAATTGTACCTAAACTGTAACATTGTTTTGATCAGGGATGGGTTCTAACTTACCTCGCCGCCGGTTCGCTGCCTCCCGCGCCGCGTGGCTGCACCTCATGGGTGCACGTGCGCGCATGTACAGTACAAAAAAATTACAACCCCCCCCAAAAAGGCTGAAAACAAGATGGCAACACACGCGCAGTGCCAGAAACGTGGCTTCCGCACATGCGCAGAAGAAGAAAAAACCTGAAAAAATTCTAAAAAATTTTTTTTTAATCTGCAAAAAAGGTGGCGGCATCCAAGGACCAGAACCGCTTCTGTGAAGTCACTACCGGCTTACTACCTACTCTACAGAACCGGTCCGAACCGGTAGAAACCCACCTCTGGTTTTGATTCCGTCACAGATTTACTGTGAGATGTGGGGAAGTATTAGTTCCTTATGTCAGTTGATGTAAAATGGCTGTTTTGGAGATTACACTATAAATATGAAAGGTTTACAACATTCCATCTGACAATATATACAATTGAAACATGTAGTGATTAAACAGTATGGAATGGATATTTTTGTTAACCTTGAAAATATCTGCAATATTAGGATACGTAAGGAATTCAGCTTTTGATTTGAAATCAATAATCCAATTTTATAAGGAATTAAAAAGTTGAATAAAATGGAATATACAAAATTGGAAAATAATTGGGCCCAGTGTTTAAGAAGCTAAAATATATTTCCCTCAATTTAACAATGAAATTCATTAATCAGAAACTCTTACTTATTGAAAAGACTAGATGCCTTTTCAATAAGTAAAATCAATCAAATGCTTCAATTGGTTTTTTTTAAAGGCTGGATATCAGATTTTTTTTGTGCTGGCATAAGTAATTTTAAGATTTTTTAAACTAATATTTGGTTTCCCGCCCCCCCAATTATAGCTTTGATTTCAAATGACTTGTTAATTTATCATATATAAACATGATGGTGAAATATATTCCTAAAACATGGAATCTGCCATTTCATGAAAACCTTGGGCTCCTACAAGTCTGGGACATGGCAAGGAAGGTAATTGTATGTAAACTGAAAGAAATCTATCCTGAAATGGTTTCAGAATATGATTTCTATTTTTTTGAAAAGGCAGGTGCCAAAGCAGCAAATAAAATAGCAAGATATGGAATAGGCCACTTTTACACACCACACACAAAATACTTTTTATCTCTTATAACTTCAAAGTGTTGGGGTCTGACCAGAATATTTTAATGAAACTTATTGTGGAATATTGTTTCAGTTGAGAAGACAATTGAGGAAAGGAACTTTCAATTCTTGGGCATATAGCAGATTCGTAGAATGGTTACTTGGCACATCTATCAATAGGCAGTACCATGTGTGTAACACACTTGATATTAGCAAGCTTTGTGATTTTAACATTTGTAGTGGTTTTAGCATCTTGATTGATGGTTATTCTTCTCTCTGTAATCTGCCAGCATCTGATCTAACTATTGTATCAATTACTATATTTCATAATGATTAGTTTCTCCTACGTACTTTTCTTATTCTTATTTTATCAGTTTCCAACAGAAACAGAATCTGTCCTCTTGTTTTTAGCCATTCTGAATTGCAGCTTAAAAGGCCTGGCAAATGTCAGCAGTTTGTAATTATCTTTTCAATTCATCAACCCTGTATTTTATATCTCAATCAGGTTTTTTTCCCAACTCTCCATTCTTCTTTAATAAAGAATATTCGATTTTGAGTTTATCAGTTATTTACTATTCAAGCTGTGTTATCAGTAAAACTGAAGGTGGATTTATGCTATTATGCTGAATGGATGTGAATTTTAAATGGAACAGACAAAAATATATGCTGAAACCAGTATGGTATCTGCAGATAGCTGAGGATATTTTCACTTTTATTTCAAGAATGATTGTCACTGACCAGTTACTATCTAATTTCATTACTTTCAGGAAAAATACTTGAAATATAATAAAGTATTAATTATATAATAAGAAAATCACAGAGTTTGACTCAACTGTAGAAATTGCAATTGCCAATGTTCAATATCCTTCTGCAATTAACATATTCAGAATTTTAAAAATAGAACTCCTGAGATACAATTTTAATTATCTCTCAATACAGAAAAAATGCTCCATTGCATTTATTAGCATTGAAATGCACATCATTTTAAGTAGATGAATTCAAAACATTAAAACTTTACGATCAGGGGAAAAAATTATGAATTCAGACAACTGAGTCAAAAGAGAACTTATTCACTTTGGTGTTGGGAAAAGTAAATCCATACATACATTTTATTATGAAATAAACAGACAGATATTTTTTCACACAGAGTTCCATGTCCCCACAGGAGCTCTGTTATTTAATTAACTCAAGCTAAACAATTTATAATATTTAGATACCATGTAAATCTTTTTTTCAAATTAAAACTACGGCAAATATATTCAAATTGAATAAAGTGATGGCCTAGAGAATGATCGAGATCCATATCTAAGAACAAAAAATAAATTAAAATTGTATTAAGAACTTTTCTGAACAGAGTTACAAAGTGTATTTACATATTGTACTATATAGCAGGAAAAGATCATTCCTTACTGCACTGGGGTCAGTGGAAGAGGTTCCTTCTCTATGATTCCGAAGAAATATAGACAGCTGCCCCACACGTGGTCTAAGAGACAATTTCCAAAATATCTGAGCACAAAAGTCTTCACAATCATCAAAATTTAATTTGGGGTGGCATAGTAACAGAAAGGAAGCACAGAATCTTTTTTTTTTTTAGGTACATAAGGACTCAACTTTAAACTGTTACAACAGATATTTGTACTGAGCAATACTTTCAAGTCAAAGTTAAATGAACATTTCCCCACAGTTAATAGCTTAATTATTTTCTTCGACATGATGGTTTTTTTCATTATTTGCTGGATCGCTTTTCATCCTTGTCCTTTGTGTTCTGGTTCCTGTGCTTGTGCTTGTGCCTGTGCCTGGGAGGAGAGTAGCTGACTCTTCTCCTAGACCGAAAACTAGGTTTGTAAGGATGCAGTCTGTGTCTCTTTGGTTTTTGGTCTTCCCTGCTCTGACTTGGCTCAGATTCTTTATTTTCTTCTTGATTATTCTGTTCTTCGTCTTGCTCTTTCGGTGAGTGCAATGTGTTCTTAATAGTATTAATAAGAAATCTTTTATTTGTACTGGCAAGGGGGCACTTCATCCTGCGAAAGTATCAAAAAGCAGTAATATAATATCCGAAATACACAAAAAGTAAACATTATAAATACACAAAAGGAGTACTACAGCTAATTTGTTTTGGCTTTCCTTGTATGCCACCTAGTGTAGACTTGAAGTACAGAAAGAAGCAGTCAAGAAACATGCATTTTATCACGGGGTTGCCCCCCCCTCCCCAAAATCAAAGACTTAATTTCTTCATTAAAAGATATAGAATATCTAGTGACATCTGCACATCTGTTACAAATGTAATTGCAGTCATTCATGTGACAAAATAAACTCTAAATAGACAGAAGCATTTGCAAAAATAAATTTGTGATGACATAAACCTTTCTGCTTTAGTGTAAAAGATTCAACAGTTTTTCCTCGGCTATACTCAAACAAGGAATTTAAATCCGGCACATACTCCAGCTATTTGATTCGTTAATTAAGTACAAAACCCAAAACATTCTTATAAACCACTTATTTTTCTTATATTTGGTACATACCGTATTTTTCAGAGTATAAGACACACTTTTCCCCCCCTCTAAAAGAGGCTGATAATTTGGGTGTGTCTTATACTCCGAATGTACCATTTTGGAAGCTTTTTCCCCAGCCCTGGCAAGGTGCTAGCGATCTTCCCAGCTTTGCAGGCTTTCTTCATTGCTACTCCCTCCGCAGAAGCTTTTTTTTCCAGCCCCAAGTCTTTGCAGGCTTTTTTCATTGCTTCTCTCTATCAACTGTGCTTTAGAAGCTATTTTTCATTCCTAATCAGGGGATAAAATAATGTGCTGAAGCTGACCAGACTAAGGACACTAGCCAGATGAATACCTGGTAGGCAG
>JANHFT010003828.1:63774-88208 GCA_032467955.1 Pseudoxenodon macrops
AAGAAAACTGCATCAAACCCAACAATGACAGCCTCACCCTCAACTCAAAAATCAATAGAAGGAATGCTACTATCAGATAAATCTAGTTCAACACCTAACATGCAAATGGTGCAAACGATGCAAGCCTCCTTGATATCTATCCAGGAATAATAAAATGATAATATACACCACTTGCAAATAGGGATGCTCTTTCTTCCTTGTATTTATCCTTAAAGGCTTGCTGTTCAGTCTAAGGAGGACTTCTAGGAGTTAGCCCAAACCCAGGTGGACATTTAATCTTTGCAAATAATCAAATCATCTGTTGTGAGAGGCTCTATCCCATAGAGTTAGTGTTGTAAATACTTTTTAGGAGGATGTTAGTTTTGCTGCTAAAATTATTTATCCCTTAAATACAATTATTGAAAATGGTTTTTTTTAAAAAAACAATCAAGTGTTGATTCATTGATCCAGCTTCTCTCTTGGGCCTGAAATTGTGGGCTGAGAGTGAATCACTAGCGTAAAGTCATCAAGGTGGTTTTCATGCCTAAAGCAGGATTAGAACTCAGTTTCCTAGTTTCTACACCAGTGCCTTAACTACTACAGCAAATTGTCTCTCTCCAGTTATTGCCATGACTGATTTTGTAATTCCACAGGAAGAGGAATTGCATTCTCAATCCATTCTCTTGGGTCACCTGATCACAAGCATTTTTAAAATCGCTAATCAACAACTTCTATGCTATCTGGCCCACAATACTTACGATTCAAAGCCCCACTGCAAAATGATCTGCAGTCTTATTTTTAGAAGTGCATGAAAATAGTCTACTTGGAATTTTAAATGCCTTCGTAAATCAACTCGATATACCCTCCAAATCTGTAAGTTTTTCCTTTTTTAAATACAGGAGTCGTTAATACAAGTGAAGTTTTTCATCCCTTGATGCTTGCAGTTCTTTTGTTTGCTTGTTTTTCTTAATCCCTGTGTACTGGAGTTAAATATTTTCTTACCAAATATTAGCATCTTTGATGAGTTACAATGACTGCCTTTTTGTCCTTTTTCATATAATTTATAAAAGTGCGTATCCAGAGAATCAGCACTTTCTATCTCGCATGCCTTTGGATTGCAGTATAAAATGCACCTTTGACAAATTCAGTTGGACTGTTTTGCTGATTTATTTTCACTGCATCCCTGAGTTCTGAAGGAGCTGGCAGATATGTTCTCCCAACCATTGAATGAACTCTTTGAGAAGTTCTGGAGCACGGGGGATACTGCCAGAAGACTGGAAAAGAGCTGGTGTGGATCCAATCTTTATAAGCGAGAGGAAAAAGTGGATCCAGGAAACTACAGCTTGACGTCAATACCTGGAAAAGGTCATCAAGCAGATGGTTTGTGAGTACCTAGAAATGAACAAGGTGATTCCTTGAAGTTGAGTTTGTTAAGGCCACACCAAGTATGCTCGACTTCTTTGATAAAAAGACTAGTCCTCGACTCATAAGCTTAATGCCTTTAATGCCTGCCCATTACATTTGCAAGTTATGATGGTCATTAAGCAAGGTGATTAGCTGCCTTAAGAGTATGGCATCGGTTAGGGTTAGGCATCTTGTGCTCAGTGGTGAAATTTAAAAATGTTTTACCACTAGTTCTGTGGGTGTGGCTTGGTGGGTGTGGCTTGGTGGGGTCATGTGACTTGGTGGGGGTCATGTGACTTGGTGGGGGGGGTCATGTGACGGTGGGTGCGGCCAACTTTTTTTTTAACCTTTTAAGGCATTTTTAACTAGTAAAAAATGCTTTAAAAAGTAAAAAAAAAGGTTCCAATGATCAGCACCTGACCAGCCTGATCTCCCCTCGCTAGCCAAACCCAACGCCTCCTATCCCCAAAAATTGCCCACCTTTCCACCTCGGCCACCCACTCTGGGAGATGACGGAGGGGGGAGGAATTAAGAAACACAGGAACTCCCACTCCTAGGATCCTATCCCCGACATAAATATGGCCCCTTCTACAAATGACTGGGGCAGCCTGAAAGCCCAGTGGTGATAAAATTCCACTACAGAAATGTACTGGAATTTTACATCTTGTTTTATGAGTCTGTTCTTACGTTTGCACGTCACAATCCTTTGTAAATAAGTAGATCAGGCTACCAATCAAAAGATATTCTGGAGCCTACTTCATCATGCGTAGATCCAGATTTGCTACATTAAGAGAAACATCTCTTAAAATATGGGTTTGCCAACAGGCCTGGGGATCCCAGGGAAATAGGGACTCTGAAAAATGGCTATATTGTATGTTAGATCTAGAACGAATTCGCCCGTATTTTTTTTATTGTTTTAATTGTCTTTAATGTTTAATCAATACTTTGTTTTAATTATCTCGTTTTATTCGTATTTGGTTATACAAATCAAATACACAGGCAGACAAGGCTGGTGGATTCTCCTATTCTTTCCAAGACCAAAAATCAATTATTTTTCTCTACTACATTTCAGGCCCACTTAATTATCCAGGTCCTGTTTCTGTTCTTAGGTTTCTGCAGTATATCCTCCATCACTAATTCTCAGGGAGACTTTTAAATAAAATGCAGCCATGGTTGATAACAGAGAATCAAGCAAAATAAAGCAAAAGTTTTTTTTAAAAAAAGACTTAGCGAGGGTGGATTAAAAGGCTTGGAAGAAGCTGGGTTGGTTGGTGGGTTGGTTGGTTGGTTGGGCAAATAGTTATGGATTTCTCCCATGCTTTGTGTCCCTCTTGGGGGCCTGAAAAATGCAAACATGGGAAGGATCCATGTCAGATACTCAGCATACGTTGTTTTTTTCCCTACAAGATATTTCCAGGGCAGTGCAAGTTCCAGCCTTGTGGAAAAAAAGCTTTGGAAAGATCGGAACTGGTCTTGAGATTGAACTAGAATTTCAACGTCTCTCTCCATCTGGGTTGTAGCCGGGCACAGCCGGCATAAGGATGGGGCTGACACATAACCTCTGGTCTATTGTCTATCACTTATGATTCTACCCTCTCTAAGTCTCCCAGTGAGATTTATATTTAAAGAAGCGAACGATCCACGGATTCATTTTGTAATGTAGCATTTAAAATAATGAACTCCCAGAGGAAGGAAACAAGGGGAAGAAGGGAAAAAACAACAACACATATTCCCTCCCCAGTTGTCTCTTCGCCTGTTTTTGACTTTCTGGTATGCAGGAATCCGTTTCCAGAGAAACGTCAAGGAACTGAAGGTTTTCATTTCTCCCCTTCTCTTTCCGAATGCCTGTGGTCATCTGGTTCTTAAAAAATGGTGCATTTCAGACCAGATTTTTAAACTTGTTTATTATGCATTAACAAAACCAGATGGTGTACCCACAAGTCCTTTTTCCTCCTCTGATACCTCTGACAATTGCCAAACGCTGTGATCATTTCTTCCGGGCAAAACAACCGATAAGTGTTCTTTTGACTCTGCTGAGGCAAGTAGCGTACATGTGTCAGTCCTACAGCATATAGGAATGCGTTTTAAATAAAGTACAAAGCTGGTTGCCTATCAGAGTTGTTCCTTCTCCAAATGTGGTGACTGGGGCTTTTCTGGTGCCAGCTCTGTGTTCCGTTAGCAAGAGAAATGCTGACGGTGCATGTACTGTGTCAGGAATCCAACTTTGTGGTTCATTAAATCCTTTTTCCTTACCCAAGGAAAAGTGAGAGGAATTCTTCCTTTTTGTTGCCTAATATAGAAGAACAGAAGAGCATTGGAGAAATGTCTTGCACGATTGGACTTATGGTCTAGCTAATCCAATGTTCTTTCAGCATAGCTAAGAATCAGTTTCATGGAAAAATGTAGACAAAGGTGCCATTTAAGTGGAGGACTGGATCCATTCTTATTTCCGAATGTTCTTGCTTAGATTTTTTTCCCTTAATGGACATCCAATGGAATTATCATTGTGAAGTCAGACGAGAAGCAGCACAAATACAGAAGAGAAGAAGAAATGCATCACTATTATGTTAAGGATCTACTAGCATTCAGTTTATGCCTATCGTGGAAAATCACCGGCAATGAGAATGGGTAGCTAGTACAGCATCCTGAACATGCTTTCAACTTTAAAATAGGGTTGTGCAATGTTTCAGATTCAATTAAAGAAAAACACCAAATGTATTGGTGGCTCATTAAAGCAGCTGTAACTTTTGTATTTTTGCAACAGCCATGCAATCCTGGAAGCAGATGCAACTGTTCACTGCAGACGGATGCTGCATTTGCATTCTTGCATTTATTCCAAATCAAATCCAAAGAGGTGCGCAGCCCTACTTTAAACAATGACTTAACAACTTGAACAAAACCTACGCAAAATTCATCAATCTAGGAACGCTTCTTCTGGAGAACTCTAGAATATTCTACCTCCCTTTGAATCATGACTTGAGAGGGAGAGGAGGGGTTCAGCATTTTCCAAAACTAAATTGTCTAAAGCTATTTAAGAAGTTCTGGACTTAATGTTCTGGATGAATCAGGACCCTTTGATTCATTCTTCAAACATCTTATAGATTGGAAGATGTACTTCTAGATATTACTTTAAAAAAAAACACTATCCCTTTCCACGAAATAGTATAATCCTGAGGGAAATGGACAGCTTTGGATCACTTAATTTTGCAATCCTTAAATTAAACATATTCACAAAGAACCACGGGTTTATTTTGCAGGTTAACTACTATTGGTTCAGATCAATGCCATAATTTCTCCAAACCATGAGGCAGAAGCCACACTATAACTGCACTTCCCATCTTACAAAATGTTTAACTGTGTTTTAAAAAAATAAAAACCCGAAATCCCACAGGATCCCCATAAATTTCTCCCCACCGACTGAGAAAATATATACAACCACTTTGCTTGAAACGCCCCACACACACCCAAAGTGCAGCTTTAGCCCTCAGAAAGTTATCCAGCCTTGGACTGAAGGACTGTTACAGCAGGATTGCAATAAAACAGTGATAACACAACAAAAGCTAGATCAAGAGACAATACAGTAATAAATCATCACACTGTTAACGGCTTCAGCTCTTCTGCTGATATTGTGGGCAAGGGGCAGGAATGGATTACAAACAGCAAGCCTGTTCTCCAGAGTTTATAGCTGCAGTGAACTTTGAACAGGGTTCGAGTTCCTTTATTCTTTTAATCATTACAGAACACTATCTAAGTATGCGATAACTGTGCAGAGTTGTAGAAATGGGCAAGTCCAAACAAGGTGGTGCATTTGGCAACGTTGGTTATTTATTTAGGCCTCTTTCATGTGTCTCCGAAGAGCCTGAGAAGCGCCATGGCAACGTTCGACTGTATTCTCTTGCTGATGGAAGGCATTACAATGAGCAGGCCCAAAAAAGATTCCCCTTCTTTTGAAGTCCCCCTACATTCCCCACATCTTGTTTAAAGAGCTGGGGAGTCCTCAAAGAAAGATTGTGAGGGCTCAGAGAGAACTGCAGAAGGTAGGGGAAAAAATCAATAGCATAACATAGGAGCATAACATTTATCTTGTCTTTTTATGTACACTGAGAGCACATGCACCAAAGACAAATTCCTTGTGTGTCCAATCACACTCGGCCAATAAAGAATTCTATTCTATTGTATTCTATTTACCCATTTGCATTGTCACTTTTGGAACTTGGCCAGACAATGTGACAAATCGCAAATCCTTTTGAGGGTTACGTAAGCAGTAAACAACACAATTTGTCATCAAGAACCTATTCCTTTTTTAAAAATGTATTAAATTCCTTAAGGAAAGAATAAAAACGTCCCTCTATTGAGCCAGTGCAGAACCAAAAATTCTGTTCAACCAAAACTCTCTCTCTCTCTCCTTCCCTCCCTCCCTGCCTCTCACTTTATATGAAAAATAGCTAAGTTACTTCCCATCATAATCAACTCAGCAATGCAGGTTAAGGCTTTCTTCACAACCCTGTGAAGAAAGTCTATTCTTTCCCTCTTTCTGCTCAAGCCAGAAATCCCTTTTCTACTTTCTTTCCAAAACATGCAATCTTCCCTTCCTTTGTTCTCTATTCCCCAAGCCAAGCTGTACTTGTGCAATGTTCCATATTGGGGAGAAGCCTGACATTCTTGCTTTGGGGAGAAATTCTTATGGTGTTTATTATTTCCATTTTTATTATTCTGCTGGCTTCATTTGTGGCTGAACTCTATCTGTACTCTTTTTGAAATTCCTTGCTTCCTGGATATTTCTTTGAATGCTCTTTACTCCTTCTCTCACTGAACTAAATGCTGCATATTTCCCAGGGATTATACCTGTTTTACATCTCTGTTATCCCACAATCTGTTATTTATAACTGTTGGATACCACGTGATTATTTGATTGTCATATTTTCTATTCACTTCAAATGTTCTTTAACAAATTGTATGAACTGGTTATGAATTCTAGATTCATTTTTGAGCTTCCAGAAAACATAAGCAAGTTCAATAAATAACCCGTAGTTTTTGTTCTGTGGAATGGATGTTGTGGGAGGCCCCAATATATTACACTGGAATGTCAAAAGAAAGACTTCAGAGAGGAAAAAAACATAAAGATTTTGTATCTTATTCATGCATTCTGACATGTTCTGTTATGCTCCATTTCTAAATATCTGTCACATGAAAGCTAGCGGTTTCTTTTTTCCTCTCTAGTGAATAACATCAACATTACTTTGTTCTTCATGATTTTCAGTAAGGAGGTCATTTTGCAGAAAAATAAGCAAAAACCTATAGCTGCTGCTACTGAAGCAATTGATCTTCATACTCCACATGTCAGTCATTATTGGAAAAAAATCACATCCTGAATGCAAGCAAAAGTGGAAGAATTTCCAAAACTATACCCAACTTTTTGAATATCAGATTTTATTATATCTAGGGATGGTCATCTTTCATTTGAAAATCCTGCATAAAATGCTATTTGCACATACACATGCAGATAGTTCTGGTTTAATAATCATAATTTGGACTGGCAACTCAGCCGCTAAATGAAGGGATTGCTAAGTGAAACTGCAACTGTGCTTACAATTTTACTTTCTTTGTTTTGCAGATTCGCAAAGTTATAAATGCAAGTATGGGGTGTAAAGTTGTTTTTTCATCACTGTTGTAACTGGGAACAGTTCTTGTCCAAGGCAGTTGGTCAATGAGGACTACATATATACAATTTTGAAATGTGAAAGATAGTTTTATATTAAACTTGGTAAGGTGCTAAAGTCTGCCTAGTTACAAGCAATCAAATGAAAGAAAGAAAGAAAGAAAGAGAAAGAAAGAAAGAAAAAAGAAAGAAAGAAAGAAAGAAAGAAAGAAAGAAAGAAAGGCGGTAACGTTATGTATTCAGTAAAATTAATGGTGTCACATTCAGGCCTGGTGGCTGGATCCGGCCCACAGGGTGCTTAGATCTGGCCCACAGGGCAACCCTGGAAACAGGGAAGGATCGGCCCATGGTGCTGCTCCCAAAAACGGGCTCCCAAGCTCTGTTTTTAGCGGCAACGGCCTCTTGCTACTCTCTGCCAGTGAAAACAGAGTTCGGGAGGGCCGCATGCTCTCGGTTTTCGCTGGCAGAGAGTTGCAGGAGGCCATCACAGCCAAAAATGGAGCTCAGGAGCCCATTTGCACTGGCAGAGCACTCGGGCCACCACAGGCGCCCCCAACATGAGTAATGTCAAGCTGGCCATGCCCCCCAGCCCCCCCCAACCAGGTCAAACACAACCTTGATGCAGCCCTCAATGAAATCGAGTTTGACACCCCTGTCTTGTAGTATTCAGAGCTTTCAAAGGTTAAATGAACATAAGAGCATTGGGATAGGTATCCAAAAAAAGCTTCCCCAGCATGAGTTAAATTAGAGAGTTACATTCTTTTTAAGATAGGAGCTTTGGATTCCATTGAGTTAATAGCCAATAAAGTAGGTGTATTGTCTGTCTGACAGACAATCCTTCTAATAGGCAATCTCAAATATAAAAACAATAGCTGAAAATAAGCATTATGTGTGGCTAAAATCAAATGATAGGTTTCTATCTTATTTGTGTTGGAAATACAAATACAATTCATTGACTTAAAATCTAACAGGACGTTGTAACCATTATATTTGTTCGCACTGTTATACAATCATATTAGAAATTTAAATCACATCATCAGACTGAATACTTTTGTGGCCAATCCTTATAACATTTCTCCCCCTGTAATCAGCATTTATCCACCTCTCCCACCACCAAGGAAGAGAGAAGTTGTTGTTTTTATTTAGGAATGAATGGCAGATCTTGCTCTTTGAAAATAAACAAGGGCAAGGTGAGGTCAGTCTAATCTTATCATGACTCCATTATATCCATTCCACGCTGCTTATAGATGTGTCGAGATAGGCATTTTCTCAGTCATCCGTCCTTCATCAAGGCAACAACCAGAAGGAATCACTTTCTTTGCAGCTTCAGATCCACATCAATGGTTTCCAAGGTGATCAGATTTCATAGCAGATCAATCAGCTTTATAAATCCCTTTAATGGCTCTTGCACATGTCAGTCTGCTTCTGATTAATTAACTGTTCATCCTTATTTCTTATGCAAATCAATGGCCCACTAAGTTTGAGATTCTAAGCATACTTATCTGAGAGAAAGGCATAATGAAAATAGTGGTATTCTTCCCCCCTGAGCATGCATTCTTAAGATTGTAGGATGTTAGAGTTAACATGCAATAATAGTCCTACATTTTGTGGAACAAAAGCAATTGATGGAAAAGTCAAATAAAATGTAAGAGGGATTTGAGTTTATCCAGTTTTGCACACTAGTAATAAATCAGAATAAATTTAACAGGACTCAGGTCTCCAAACCTCAGAAACATGGATGTGATGATATAAATGCAGCTGCATAACCATTTTCGAATGTACAATTGAGTGCATGAATGGAGAAGGACAAATGCATTCATGGAAACATGTATACTAAGAGTACACTGCTCATAATACTTTTGATATGTAGGTCATGATGGGTAATCTGTAGCACTCCAGATGTTTGTGGAACTGCAGTTTCCAGCATTCTTAGGAAACATAACGAATTATGAGGGATTCTGGGAGTTGTTCAGTAACATCTAGAATTCCATGGGTTGCCTATATTAATGCAGAGTTCCTTTCTTGTGGTCAGGAATCCATGATATCCTATATTGGCAATAATACATCAATCTGGGGTTGGCCAAAGGGTGTATCTAATATGCATGTTCTCAAAAACTCAGAGCTGTTACTGCAATAGCATATATACTCACTACTTTTTAAAACTGCATTTGCTGTTTGCAGGTCTATATTTTAAACATCGTATGTGCGGTTATGTTTTAAATGCTGAGGGCTGAGTGGACATGGAAATGAAGTGATGGGGAAATGCTGAAATTTTCAATTTTGGGAAAGGACTTTGTGTATCTACTATTGCTTATTTTATTTACAAACAGAAAAATAGCATCACCAAAATCCAGTATCTTTTTCTGCTGAGTTTTGAAGACTCAATATTGCAAGTCCTAAGGGTCACAGAAATGGACCTGGGAAACTGCATGTGACTCCCCAAATGCCATGTTAACTGTTCTTCCTCTTGCTGTTATATCAGGATGTCTCTTTTATATTTTAGAGGATTGATCTTTCTCTGCTCCTACATAATTGTAAGTAATAGCCAACCCATGTTTTTCCTATCATGGATGCTCATTAGTGTACCATACACAATAAAAATGAGTCTATGATCAGGGACACGGTGGCTCAGTGGCTAAGATGATGAGCTTATTGATCAGAAAGGTCGGCAGTTTGGTGGTTCGAATCCCTAGTGCCACATAACAGAGTGAGCTCCCGTTACTTGTCCCAGCTTCTGCAAACCTAGCAGTTCGAAAGCATGTAAAAATGCAAGTAGAAAAAATAGGGACCACCCTTGGTGGGAAGGTAACAGCATTCAGTGTGCCTTCGGTGTTTAGACATGTTGGCCACATGACCACAGAGACTTCTTCGGACAGCACTGGCTCTTTGGCTTTGAAACGGAGATGAGCACCGCCCCCTAGAGTCAGGAATGTCTAGCACATATATGCAAAGGGAACCTTTACCTTTACCTTATATGATCAGGCCCATTGTCCAAGACGGAAAAGATATTTACTCTCTCTTTATGGTTTTGTTTTTTGCTGTTATGATTCTTATTGCAGTAAGATACAAAAGCTTTATTGGTGATTTAATTTTGACATCTTCATAGATGTTGTAATGAAGGGGTGTAGATAAAGAGGGCCTTGTAATACACACCATTGTGTAAATATTCCAAATAGTCATGTTATCTTGGATTGTATTCATAATCGCTTATTTTAAATAATAAATTACTTATTTTACATTTCTATAGTTGTTGAGGCTATATTAGGATTTTTAAAGGAGAGTCAATTTCATTCTGTAAAGTCATTCACCAGAATTGATATAAAAATATTGAACAAGCAGGTTTTTAAAGAAAAACTATGTCAGATTTTAATCTTACGTTGTGAAGAGAACTTATTTGAATTTGCTCATTTGTCCCATGCTCCCTCTCCCACTTATGTCATGTCTATTATATTATTTATTGTAATTGTACATTTTAAATTACCTTGAGTGCAGTAGTGAAAATATGGTTTATAAATATTGTAAAAAAACAATCACGGAGTACTATATCAATTGACTGAATCCTAGCTGCCAATTATTAAAACTAATTTTGATCTAAGATTTTGAAGAGAAAGTAGCATTAACGTATGTTTTTCCCCACAGATTTCATTGTGATATACCCCAGAATATTTAAGCTTAAGTATAGAATTAAATAGCTGTATGGCATTTGTTAGCTGCAGCTGATCACTTAAATGGAGCTTTCTGAATTCTTTTGCACACCTCTTAATTTGGTTCTCTCTTCCCAATATTAAATATTACATAGGTGTCTACAAGTAACCATGGTGATGGAAAAAATGATGATACATATGTCACACTGCAAATCCTATTCTTTTGAATGTTCATCTTGACATTAGAGCTTAAAGTATGGAGTTTGCAATGCCAGGCATTTTTTATCACTTGTTGCTCCTTGTTTCCATATATATTGTGGAATACACTGGCCCTGCAACAACACACACAGAGAGAGAGAGAGAGAGAGAGGGAGGGAGGCTTGCCTCTATGCTTGCAGGCCTTAAGATGGCTGACATCCCTTTCTTGACTGAATTTATGCCCTTATTTTTATGAAATGAATAAGATAGGAAGGCCCTTAAAAGGGGATGATAGTGGGGAGAGAGACATAAACCAGAAGAAATATATCACAGTGAAAGATAGATCTAAGTTTACTAACATTATCCGAACAAAGGAGGATGAATATATTATGGAATATATCTGTAGGTAACATTCTATTAAATGATCTCTTAAGACTCTTGCTCTTTTTAATAGATATAGGGCAGCTCTGTACATGTGCTAAGGGGTTGATACATAAAGGGTTATCTCTTGAACTCTGTGGGAAACCCCACCTGGTAAGGACAATTCTAACATTTGAAGATGCCTTCTACAACATGGTGTCCTCCAGATGTCTTGAGGCTAACAACTCAAAGAATTCCCAGACAGGACACCCCGTAATTGAGACTCCTATACTATAGTTTCCTTTGGCATCCGTTTGTTATTATCATTATGAACATGTTATTCTTACTCGCACCTCAGTTGGCTTATAATTAATTGCCTGTATATTGTAGGCACCAAGTGTTATCTGAAACATTACTTTTACAAGGTTGTTTTTTGCAGCCAAACACATCCTTGGTCTCTCATAGGCCATTGTAGCCTTTTAGTTCCACTTGCTATTGTTAACAATCATTTCCATGCCTAAAAAATGATGAACAGTGTAATACCTTTTCACTTTCTGTCCATGTCCATATGTGCGGTACTAAAATTTGATTTGTTGTTAGCTAGTGTGTGTGTGTGTTTTGCATGCATAGATGTAGCCCCTCCATTTGTACAATGGTTTTCAGCTGAAAAAGGCTTTCAGAGTTGTTTATATAAGATCAATAAAGACAAGATCATTCCTGCCTCTAGGTTTACAACACAAATGGGGGAAAAGGCATGGAAAAAAAGAAATACCAAGAAAATTCAAACAACGATCAAATATATAAAGTTATTATAATGGCTGACAAGGGAAAACACATATACGCTGCTTTTTTTACCCATACGGTCTCAAAATTAGCTTTAAAACGTTAAACAATTCACTAATAATAGAAGCATCATAAACATCTATGAGGAGCACAACTTTGGAAAATATGAACTTAAAAAGTCTCAAAGAAAGAACTTTTACAGGCAGGTCATCATCACCATGAAAACAATATTTTATGGAATTTTAAAAGCAAGGTGAATTTAAGGGAAATTAACTCCAAATGTAGCTGAGTATCCTGAATTCTTTAAACCAGATTTTGATACACCAGTGGTGGGTTGCTCCCGGTTTGCAGCAGTTCGGGAGAACCGTTACCTCAACGATCACCTAATAGAGAACCGGTTCCTCCCGACATTGAGATTGGCCCACCCACCCGCCTACTCTTTATCTTCTCAGCTGATTAGCGTGGCAGAGTGGATTGCCGCGGGATTCAGCTGTGCTCTCCCCAGAGAAATGGGGAAGTGAACAGTTTTTGTAAACTGTGCACGTGCGTGCAGTGCTTGTTTGGCGTGAAGCACGAAGCACGCAATGACTGAACTGGTAGTAAAACCGGGAGGAACCCACCACTGATTCACACCAACTGTAAATAGGATCTCACAGCAGAAGAAGACATTTATGGTGGCTGGGAATTCCTAGAAAAAGAAACGAAAAAGGACAATGGCAAATAATTCTAATGAGGGAGGGAGGAAGAGAGGGAGAAGGGGAGGAGAGAGAGAGAAGAAATGTGCTTGTGACTACAGAAAAAGTTTAGTAATGTGCTGAAAGATGCATGTAGAAAATGGAATGTGGGTCAGCTCATAAACACAGAGTATAGACAGATAGCCTGGAACTCTAGACCTGATATCAGAAAATGAAAGCTGGAATGAGCTGAGGTTGGTGGAATACCAATTAGGGCTTTTCCCCCCCACCATATTCAAAACAAAAAGAAAAGCATTAGTGTACAAGCTGCTCTGTGAAGGAGGCAAAATGCTAATAAAAAGCAAACAGCCAGTATTTAGATTCTGTCTTTTCCATCAAAAGTATATGTTCCACCAGGAAATGGGAAGAGTAAAATAAAAGAGCAGGATTGAAGAATGAGTCTGATAAAAACATGTCAGGGAATTAAAAAAAAAACTTTGAATAAGTTTATGTCTAGGATCAATATTCTAGGATAGCGAAGGAATTAGCTAGTGGCATGAGCAAAAACTATATTTAAGAAATCCTGAAGACCAGATGAAATGATAAATGGCTAGATGAGAGGTAATGTGGTCCCAGTTTTCAAAAAGAGTAGAGAGGAAGATCTAGTAAACTACATATGTAGCAGACTTACAAGAATCCCTCATAATATTCTAGACCAGCAGTTCTCAATCTTTGCAGCTTGGCGGCCCGGCTGGGAAGAAGGAGAGGGAAACTGGGCTGCATGAGCACAGCTCAATTTGTTTGAGCAGCGGGCCGGCATGCACATGTCCAGCGTCCCCTCACTCCTACAAGTAACCAACCTAACCAAGAAGAGAAGCAACTTAGAACTAAGTAGAAATATCCTGACAGTTAGAACAATTAATCAGTGGAACAACTTGCCTCCAGAAATTGTGAATGCTCCAACACTGGAAGTTTTAAAGAAGAAATTGGACAGACATTTATCTGAAATGGTATAGGGTTTCCTGCCTGAGCAGGGGGTTGGACTAGAAGACCTCCAAGGTCCTTTCCAATTCTGTTATTTTATTCTGTTCTGCACAGCTGATTTGCATGGCAGAGGCATTAGACCTAGAGATTTGGAGAACTATTATCATTTGTGAGGGATCTCATTTTTTGTCTTATCTATTTGCCTACCTAATATTTGCCCTCCACATTTTACCAGTATTCTTGAGTTCAGCCAAGGATAGTTCACAACAGATGATATCAATAAAACCAGATTTTTAAAAGTTGGAACATATAATAAAGTAATGAAAAAATATCCGTTTATTTTTCAGTGCATTGCTCCTAATTCCTTTGTGGCTGCTACTTAAAAGTACCATGTCAAACCACAATTCAGTGCCTGAACACAAGGAATGAACAAGCTGAATAAATTCACATATTAACATTTTTATAGGAGAATGCACACTCTGTCTCTCCCTCTCCCCTCAGCCTTCTCAGACAAACAGCTTTACATACCATGGTGTCCCTAACCCTAATGCTGCCCCACTAGTCTTTGAAACTGCTGTTCTAGAATCATTTCTCCCAACAGACGTGTATCAACAACCCTTTACCACAATCTGGCGACCAACCTTTTGACGCAATATCATAATGATTCTCTTCCTCCTCCTCTACATTTTCTAGCTTCCATAAAAGCCAGAGAGATCATCAGAGGCATTACCTTGACTCACCATTTTTTTCTGCTCAGATCAGCTAAAACCATCTTCAAGCTAAAAGAGCCCATCACATCAGATTTGTAGGCTTTAAACGTCAATCATCTTGATGCTGTTAATAGTCTCTCAGGCTTCTAATTGTCCTCCCTCTTCAACATCCCTCCAATCTGAATTTGTCTACCCCAGGCTGAAAGGAATCATAAAACCAATTCCTCTTTGCAGGGTTCCTCAAAGGTTCTACTCCTAATTTCTTTTCTAACTTGTTTATCAACCTGATCAGGGAATTTTTTCCCCAAATTGGTCAGGCAGACATATTGCCAGACCATATATTTTCTTAACCAAAGGTTAAGATTCTCTATAGTTTTATAAAAGTTCCGGAAATGGGGATGGAGCAATCAAGCAATCTAAACTGTATCAATGATTAGAGTACTTTTTGGAGAAGTGAAAATCCGGTAAGGATGGGATATGTCTGGCATTTTGAGCTTGTCTTTGAGAAGAAAGGAAGGAAGGAAGGAAAGAAAGAAAGAGAAAGAAAGAAAGAAAGAAAGAAAGAAAGAAAATGAGGGAGGGGAGGGAGAGAGAGAGAGAGAGAGAGAGAAAGATTCATTATGAAATCTATGAGGTGAAAGACCAACTCTCTCCTTTGACTTTGCTGGGCAAGAAAACTTGGAAGTGAAGAGAAAAAAGGTAGCTGAAATAAATTTGTGGCTTCTATATTGCTATAAAATTTTAAAGAACAGAAGACAGGCCCGTAGAGAAATTAGAACACAGTTTTGCATCATTTATTTGCTGTTCTCTCTTGTCCATTGTCAGCTTGTACATTTTTAAATAATAACTCAGATACCCACTGAGGCAGGTTATGTTTGACGAGGAATGAAGTCATCAGAAATTGACAGGGATATTGCTTTTGCTTACAGCACCAGGTGTTTGTCATGAAAAAGACAAGGCCAAAATATGAAGCGGTTTACGTCATCCTTAATTCGCTGCTGTATCCCTGCCTCATTAAGACAGCCAGCTAAATCCCACATTAGCAGCTATAATTCTGCTGAAGTGGGCTGAGCATTTTCTTGGGAGCCAGGACATAATTAAGGTTAAATTTGAATTTTGCTGATGGTTTGATTTTGGTTGTGGTCAGATGATTATTTATTGTTGTCAGAGCTGGCTCCAGTGGAGTTGAAGCAGTTGGCAGTCAGTGTAGATTCTTGTAAATCTTTCAACCAGCCTCACCAGCTTCACAGATATGGATGCATAAGGAACTGTTGCCCCTTTCCCTTCGATATCTTATTCAACCATCTTTTGCTCTTGTATTTGCTTTTCATTCACTGTCAGAATGTTTTTGGAATCAGTTCATTCATATGTTTCTGAGTTCAATGGGAGATCCAGGCAAACTTAAGGCGAGATCCAGGCAAACTCCTCTGCTCGCAACAGATTACGTTACGCCACCAAACTTGAAATTCTGGGCTTAGACAATTTAGAACTACGCCGCCTTCAGTATGACCTAAGCAAATAAAATTATCTGCTACAATGTCCTTCCTTCCTGTCAATGACTACTTCAGCTTCAACCACAACAATACACAAGCACACAATAGATACACATTTAAAGTGAACCGCTCCAAACTTGATTGCAGAAAATACGACTTCAGCAACAGAGTGGTCAATGTCTGGAATACACTACCTGACTCTGTGGTTTCATCCCCAAACCCCCAAAACTTTAACCTTAGACTGTTGACCTCACCACATTCCTAAGAGGTCTGTAGGGGCGGTGCATAAGCGCACCAGCGTGCCTATCATCCCTGTCCTAATGTACCCTTTTATTTTTATCATATTCATTTCATGTATTCAAATCATGTTTATACTCATATGTACTATCTAATACGTGTTTGACAAAATAAATAAAATAAATAAATAAATAAGTAGTCTGCCAGATTTCAGATAAATTTATCAAAACCTCTTGATATTCCTCAGATTATAGATTCCATGTTCCATGTTCTACCATGTTGATCACATTTGGCTTTAGTAAAGTACTGGATTTAGCTTACAAAAGGGGAAATTAAGCTGGAAAAAAAACACCCTGAATGGATCATAGGTCCAAATCCCATCACTACCTATAATATGTTTTCAATTTGTTAATTTATTATTCTTGGACATTGTGAGGATAAAAAAAAGAAGTACACTGACCCAATTATTAAAAAGGTAAGATATAAACATATCTATAATTATAACTAAACTTAATTGGACTGTGGGGGGCAGAATTAGCAAATTCTGGGCACACCATAACTCCAGTAAGATTAACAAATGGTTCTGGAGTTGTTTGTGGTTAAAATAAGTTTCCCTGGACAGCTGTATTATCTATTGTTCCTTCTGGGAAAATATAAGGAAGTTGGGTATAGTGTTTTCCAGTTTGGTGCCTTGTAGATTGAATAGCCCCCACAATTTCTAGTCATTTTTTTCATTGTTATTGGGAACTATAGATGTTGTAATCCAACATGTCTATAGAGAGATGCAGGTTGAGAAAAATCACATCCTGTATAAAAACAAAAAATTACAGTTATTTACAAATGTGCAGACTAAATAAGGATCATTGGGGAGCAAGCACGTGATTAATCATTTCTACTGCATTAACATTTCAGGATGCCAAAATCCAATTTGCTTTCCTATTACAGATTGTTCTGTAAAGATACATGATGAATGCTGGCCAACTTTTAGAAACTGTGAAAGGCTGAAATGGAAAAATGTGACATTACACAGTAATTAATATTTTCTCAGATTAAAGATTGCCATGTGGAAATCACTGAACATTCCTTATATGTTTGCCTTAAAATGATTTTTATATACACTTTTCAGTTAGTATAGAGTTCAGGCATCCATGTATGTATTTTTGTGAGCTTTTGTATAATAACTCTAATCCTTAAATTGCATTTTCATTGTTGATTAAATAATGCAACTGAATTCAGTTATTGTAAGGAAAATATATTCATTTGCAGATTAATTAAATTAAACTGATTAGATTTGTCAATGGCTTAGAAAATCTACCAAAAGATTTGAAAAGCAGTTAAAAGCAGTTGTTTGAGTAAACTTTTGTGTATTATTGATGTTTCAAGGCCATTTGACACATGAGCATACAAAAGAGCCTTGCAGGTTCAGACTAAAGATATACCTAATCCAACATCTACTGTGGTCAATCTGATTTCTTTTAAGAAGCTTAAACATTTGGGACTCTCACATTTTTTCCTGAGTTAGACCTAATTCATATAGTTGGATATTTCATGATATGACAAGAGGAGAAAGGAAATGCAAAATAAATGGGCAAGTTTATTTATTTATTTTATTTATATCCCATCTTTATTATTTTTACAAATAACTCAAAGCAGTGAGCATGTCCAACCTTTCTCAACCGTTGAGTCTTCTTCAGAAAGCTGGGTTTTTATATAATGTGTCCAAAGTAGGATAACTTGAGCCTGTCATTTATGCCTTAAGTGAGAACTTTGGGTTGTTAATTAAGTTGTGCCTGATTTTATAACTTTTTTTTTTTTGCCATGATTATTAAGGGAATCACTGCAGTTGTTCTATAAATGACACAGTTGTTAAACAAATGTGGCTTTCCCTATTGATTTTACTTGTCAGAAGCAACTTGGGGGGATCACAAATGGTGATCATGTGACTCCAGGATGCTGTAATTGCCATAGATACATGCAAATTTTGATCACATGACCGTAGGGATACGTGCAAGGACCAGTTGTTAGTCCTTTTTTCCCGGTACCATTGTAACTTTGAAGAGTTGTTAAATGAATGTTTTTAAGTCAAGGACTTACATACTGCATTTGTAATGTCTTCTGAGATTTGCCTGGCTGAAACTAGGAGAAAGATCTTTAGTAACTGAATTTAAGGTTATGAAATTTAGGGAAAGCTTCCCATTTTAAGGGGGCTTTTTGTGGCTGCTTCTGCACGATTTCTAATTAGTACCGTTGCTGCTATGATATTTTTCTTATATTCCTATATATCTCCATTTCCAATTCACTTTCAAGACAGCGTGTTGCTGTTTCTTTTCAGTAAGGGGGAAAGAAACCCGAGATTTAATATGTAGAATCTCCCTTCTAAGGCTAGGTAATAACGTGTCTCATCCCTGCAGAATTATAGTTAGTAGCAAAATCAGAATCCTGATTACGTCATGAAAAAAGGAACAACAGGCTTAGGAGGAAAACAGCCTGCAGATTAATGATTACGTATCTGGCTAGTCAATTGTGGTCTATAATTTTAACGGGAGACAAGGGTATCATCTCTGCTCTTTGGTTATCATTCCAAAGGGGTTATTTCCAAGTGAATTATATGGTTTATACTTGTACACTTTTTCCCTCTTCTTATTGACACTTGTTTTCAATTGCTTACATTTCTTCAAGCGTCCTTAGCAACCTGGCAGTGACAAATGTAATATGGTCATTGTGTATATTCACATTGGAAGTCTGATGTCACATAATAAGAATGGTTGACCTTAAAAGACATGCTTTCGACAAACGGGATAAAACTTAAACCTGTGTTTGTTGCTATAGAGTTTTGTTTTGGAACTGGCAGTTTGGTAGATCACTTTGAGTACCATACAAATTCCTTTTAATCCATTCCTTTGCCTATCTCAATAGCTTTCCATGTGCAGGGGAATGTGTCCGCCTTACGTATCATCATGTTCTTTCTCACAGTCAGAAATGTTCTATTCCAGATTCATTTTTCCCTTTTATGTTTCTTTGGATTTTTATTTTTTGCTCTAAAGCTTCTTGGCTTAACTCAGCAAAAGACTTAATACAAGATGGCTAGATGAGAATATTTCTTGACTCAATTTCCCCCCCACAAAAATTACACACCTTCCCCATCTAAAAATTCTGGGCAGCTTTCATTGTGAAAATAATTTCCACTAAAATGACAACAAACTCGAATCAATTTAAAATATAGTATTAAAAATTAAACTGCAATTGAAAAAATAAAACCAAAAGAACTTCAGTTATGTTAACCAACAGCTCAGTGAAAACATTTCAGGACCTAAATACACAGCAAAAAAAAAAAAAGACCATATTTCCTTCCTTCCTTAAAGCACAGAATATATCTACTTGAACTCAGGGCCCAGAAAAAGGGGCTATCCCCTTTTTGAGTTTTATCCCGACTTTATTACTTTATACCCTGTTTCCCTGAAAATAAGACCTCTCTGGATAATAAGCCCAAGCAGGCTTTTGAGTGCATGCACTAAAATAAGCCATCCCCCGAAAATAAGTGCTCCGCAAAACACAGCAGCAGCCATGAGGTGACCACACTTGCTACCTTCTGCACCTCCCTGAAAATAAGGCCAAGCACTAATTTTGGGGGGCAAAAGAATCAGTTTAAAATATAGTATTACACAGGTAAATAACTCAAGGCAATGAATGTGCATAATTCTCCTTCTTCCTCCTATTATCCCCACAACAACAACCCTATGAGGTGAGTTGGGCTAATAGAGAGTGAGTGGCCCAAAGACAAGAAGTCCTATTTTTAAATGTCCAGTCCCATAGCCTTCTATAGGTAGGTGGAGGGCTCGAAAGCATTCTCTCTGAGATTGAATGCACAGAATAGGCAGATTCTGTTCAGAAAAGATAACCTAGATTTATTGGATTTCTATAGCCCTACTATGGTTATAATATGGTCATGTTGTAGAAAGTTAACACCTACCCCTTTCTAGGAAGTTCAAGTGCAAAGTCCAAGAGAAGGTATAAAAACCCCTCACGCTCAACTCCATGTGGTCAGCTGCGCCAGAACCAGAGGTGGGATTCAGCAGGTCCTGACCAGTTCTGGAGTACCAATAGTGGAAATTTTGAGTAGTTGGGAAAACTGGTAAATACCACCTCTGACTGGCCCTGCCCCCATCTATTCTCTGCCTCCCGAGTACCAGCTGATCAGGAGGAAATGGGGATTTTGCAGTATCCTTACCCTATGCCACACCCACCAAGCCACGCCCACAGAACCAGTAGTAACATTTTTTGAATCCCACCACTGACCAGAACCATGTACTTGGTAGTTCTGTCTTCATCATTAAGCCATCTTTCCAATCAGCCTCCATGTTTCCAGTGTCTTTCTCCTGGCTTGCAACTGAACCAGATGGATATTTCTTCCAACAGTGTTATATATATATATATTACTCTGGGCTATTCACAATATTAAACCAAGAATCAAGCCTCAGGGGGTTTATAAACAGCACTTTGGATTGTACTCAGAAACAAATTAGCGGTCAAGCTGGGCAAGTTTTAAAAAAAGCAAGAATTCAGTAAGACATGTTTAACACTAGTTTGGGGATAAATACAGAACCTTGGTGACTGCAAGAGTAAATTCTCAACCTCATTTACAGTAAGTCTTGAATGATTTGAAACATTTTCCCCCCTTCCCCCAGATCTTTTGGCACTAAGTCAGAATTGTAATTTATGTCAGTGGGCTTCATGCAGATGGATTTGCCTTCTCACTTAAGCATTCATGTTTACTCTCCCCTTCACTCTTTTCCATACTCCCCACAGTCTCCCACGTTGGCAGCCAGTACCGTATTTGCAACTTAGATGTTGCTGTAATGTCTCCCTTATGCCCGGCAAGCAGGCTGCTGTGTTATGCACTGGCCCCAGTTTCTGAGTAGTCTTCAAAGGCAGCTCCATGTGCCGCACATTGCAGCAATCCAATCTTGAGATGATGAGTTTCTGAATGATTGTTGTCAAGGTGATAGTTACTGCAGACTAAAATAAAGGATGGTAGAGAACAGAAAGACCTGGAGGAACGTTGTCCAAGGGGTCGCGATGGGTCGGACACGATTTTGCAACTAACAACAACAACAAAATAAAGCCACCTTAAGCAGTTGATATGAGACTGCAGTTCCCTCTTACAAGTAAAGTTATACTTGCAAATCATTTTGGTTCCTGGTTACATCTCCTGCAGGTTTTTTGGCAGCATTTTTGGAAGTGACTTGCCAATTCCTTGTTCCTAGGGCTGACTAGCCCAAGGTCACTCAGGTAACTTGATACCTAAGGCAGAACTAGATCTTCTGGTTTGATTTCTAGTCTTATGCCTTAACTACAACACCAAACTAGCTCTCTATATCCCTTATACCCACTTCACTTACCCATTGAATTTTCAATTTCTTCCCTTTCCCACAACCAATAGACGTCTTGTTCTGCATTATTTAGAACTGATGTTAGATGGCAGCTGATTCCTAACATAAATGGAAATTCTGGTCTGAGAAGCTTTAGCTCTCAGCATTTGTCACATTTAAAAAAAACAAAAAATGTAATAGCAATAACACTTAGACTTATGTATCATTCTATAGGGCTTTACAGTCCTCTCTGATTTACAAATAGCAATAGCACCTAGACTTATATACCACTTTACAGTGCTTTACAGCCCTCTCTAAGCGGTTTACAAAATCAGCATATTGCCCCCAACAATCTGGGTCCTCATTTTACCCACCTCAGAAGGAGGGAAGACTGAGTCAACCTTGAGCCGGTGACATTCGAACTGCTGAAGTGCTGTCAGTTATTGCCCCCAACAATCTTGGTCCTTATTTTGTTGATTTTGGAAGGATTTAAGGCTGAGTCAACCTTGAGCCGGTCAGGATCAAACTCCTTGCTGTGGGCAGAGTTAGCCTGCAATACTGCATTCTAACCACTGTGCCACAACTTGTAAGGTTGTATAAATCTTTACACAGTTTAAGATTACTTATTTACCTTGTTTAAGGCATCAGGTTAGAAACCAAGAGGCTATGACTTCTGATCTCAGCTTAGGCAGTTTCTTTTAGCCCTAGGAAACAGGCAATGGCAAACCACTTCTGAAAAACCTTGCCAAGAAGACTGCAGGAATTTGTCCAAGCAATCTCCAACAATCGAACACAATTGAAGTTGGCCCAAATTAGAGATGGAAAGACTGCTGATTATACAAATTTCACTCAACACTGAAGCAATCAATTCTACTTATGGCTGAAATAGTCCTTTTATTGTGGACAAAAACCTGGTGATTATTTCTGCTATAGGTCACAATAAGATGACTTTCAAAGGGTTTTTTAATGGTTTGTTTTATGTAAATTGATTAAATTCACAGGTCTTGGATTAATGGGCAGAGAAGAAGTTCATCAAACCTTTTGAACTTTGAAATTTGGGATGCAGTTTGTCAATCGTCAAAGTTAAAGCGAAATGCAGATGATATTCTATTCTTTATGTTTCTGAGTATATGATGCAAACACAGACTTTTAAAAGAAGCCTAGTATTTAGGCAATAAAATTGCAGCATATTGTTTTAGTGATACATAGATTTTGTTCTAGAAGAAATGTCTGTATTTTTCCTCATAGTGTGATGATGAGAGTCTAAATTGAAGCCTTCCCAGCAGAGAGGAAATAAACAATCCATTCACAAGATTAAAATATAACCGAAAAGGAAAAAAACACATTAGACCCTCCCTCAACGCTGTCTTTTCCACCAATTGTTCAGGTGTTTGCAGATATCCTTAAAATAACCTCAGTTGTGGAAACATGCAGTTAGCCACATTCCTTCAGCTTCCTGCAGCTCTTTCAGAATATTTAATGGTATGATTTCCCATTTAGACAAGCTGTTGTAGGTGAAGAGGAAATAGCCATTCCGGGTTCTGTTGGTTCAGAGGAAAGTAATAAACACCATAGAGTATACTGGTTTTCGTGCCCAGAGAGCCTTTTCAATTTTATTGAGACATCTAGGAAAAAGTTTCCAACAGCCATGTTGTCTGTCCAAGATGAATGAGACAGAAAGGTGCAAATAGATCAACATCCAAGATACGTGCCAAAAGGCATGGTGTTTCTTAGATTCTATAGATAATATCCTTGTACTCAAAATTGTACAATAATTAATTGTACAATAATTGGACCACTACCCTTTTTGCGCATCCTTTTATTCCGTAGTAATATTGCTTGAAGACAATTGAAATGCTTGCCTAAGTAGATGGCTTGTTAACTTGATTTCTGCATCTTCTTATGAAAATATACATAGAACGGTGCAATGGCCTAGAGGTGAAAGCATTCACCTTCCACTTAGAAAGTTGAGAGTTCAATCCTAGGCATTGACAGATGTTTCTTTATCAGGGTGCAAAGAGAAAATATCTGCTGCGAACTTTGAAATGGCATCAGGAAGGGCAGCCAGCCAGCAAATGCTCAGCTCCATTCAGTCACCCCAACTCTATCTCAATGAAAAGATATTTGACAGATGTGAAAAGAAAAATATATAAAAATATAAATGATCTAAGCAAATCATGGCAGATTCAGTTGGTTCAAATATCCCTTTTCTGTTTAGTCATTTCAAGCCATGACCCCTTCAGATATATGTGAAATTAGGTTTGCTTTAAAAAAAAAAAGTGTGTAAAGTGATATGCACTTTTTAACATTCTATTGCATTTTCTCCTGTTGTGTCCATTCCTTGAACTACAGAATTTCTTATGTAGAATTTTGTTGCCATAACTTTTATTTTAAGTATGCATGAGGAGCCACTTTACTTCTCCATTCCTACCTCTATGTCATTTATGAATAAATAAAAAGCACTGATCTCAGTACTGCACAATTTGCAGACTCCATTACAAAACAGACTTTTTGTGAAGTTATACTTAACCTCTGGAATCATCTAAAAGTGAAAGTAAACAAAATTGTCGCCATATTTTCATTGGGAATAACAATTTTAAATATTAATAACAGTTTAACACTGTGGGTAAATCCAAGTTGTCACAATTACAATTGGAGGTGGAGTGTAAAGCTTATGTTTTTGTTGATGGGTGAAATTTCAAAAGCTCTAACAGCAGGATAGACAGCCATACGTGTGGGATGCTTTAATTTGGATTTCTGCATTGTATAGGAGAGGGGTCAGCACCCTTTAGCGCTCAAAGAGCCACTTGGGCCCATTTTCCACAGAAAACAAAATAGTCGGAGCCACAAAACCTGGGTGGGCGTGGCCAACTCAATGTCACTCACTCCCACCCAGTCACATGACACACACACCCAGCCGTGCCTCCCCAGGTTTTGTGG
>JANHFT010003828.1:111018-122343 GCA_032467955.1 Pseudoxenodon macrops
CCCAGGGTGAGATGGGTCTTTAAGGATGTTTTGAACTTTCTTAAGGCAGTGGGGAGCTATAAAGCTCTTCCAAGGAGGGGAGGGGGCAAGCAATCCATCTCTCTCAGATTTCTCAGGTTTCCAACCCGTAACATAGGGTCCCGAGCTTTCTTTGGCCAATTGGGCCCACCACACTTGCCGATGGCACCGATCCATCTTGTTTTGAGGTCTCTGTTGTGGGATGCCTTTGATCCAGTGGGATCCACCCGTTCAAAATGCAATAAAGCACAGGGCCACCATGGGGGCGCGGTGGTTAGAATGCGCTCTTGCAGGCTCGTTCTGCCCGACTGCCAGCAGTTCGATCCTGACCGGCTCAAGGTTGACTCAGCCTTCCGTCCTTCCTTCCGAAGTCGGTAGAACGAGGACCTTAAAGATGGCTGGTGAAGCCCTCTGAAGTGGTAGATAAGTCTGAATAGGCTGCTGCTATTAAAACCGGAATAATACAACACATTGTTAACAATTTTAATATGGTAATGCAGGTAGTCCTCGACTTAACGGCCACCATTGGGCCCAACGTTTCTGCTGTTAAGTGAGACCTTTGTGAAGTGAGTTTTGTCCCATTTTATGACCTTCCCTGACACAGTTGTTGCATGAACCACTGCTGTTGTTAAGTGAATCTGACTTCCCCATTGGCTTTGCTTGTCAGAATGGTTGCAAAAAAGGGGACCGACTGCCTGACCCGGGGGGTGGGGGGGGGAAGTGGGCTGCAACCGTCATAAATATGAGTCAGTTGGCAGCTGTCTAAATTTTGACCATGTGATCACGGAGTTGCTACAACGGTCGCAAGTGTGGAATACGGTCATTGCTCACTTCTTTTCCCCCCAATCTGTTGTCCCTCCGAACGGTCGCTAAACAAAGTGTTGTAAGTCGAGGACTGTCTGTAGTTCATCCCTGATCTGCCGTCCTCCTTTTTTTTTCATCCCCTCCCATATCCAGGGTCACACCAAGGGTCCCTTCCTGGTCAGCGCCCCTCTCTCCACCATCATCAACTGGGAACGGGAGTTTCAGATGTGGGCGCCGAATTTCTACGTGGTGACCTACACGGGAGACAAGGACAGCCGTTCCATCATCCGGGAGAACGAGTTTTCCTTCGAGGACAACGCCATCAAAGGCGGGAAGAAAGCCTTTAAAATGAAGGCAAGTGAAGGAGAATCTATCTATCTGTCTGTCTGTCTGTCTGTCTCTCATCTATCTATCTCTATCTCTCTTATCATCTCTCTCTCTCTCTCATCTATATCTATATCTCTCTCTCATCTCTCTCTCATCTATCTATAACGATCTATCTATAATCTCATCTCTCTCTCAACTATATCTCTCTCTATCATCTCTATCATCTCTCTCATCTATCTGTCTCTCTCTCTCATCTATCTATCTATCTATCTATCATCTCTCTCTCTCTCTCTCTCTTATCATCTCTATCATCTATCTGTCTGTCTGTCTGTCTGTCTATCTATACATCTATACTGTATATATATATATTTCCTGATCTACTCCGGTGCCTGCTGGGGGGATTTGATTGACTGTTGTCTTTTTTTTTTTTTTTTTTGTATATGTTTTATTTACAGTTTTTCTTTAATGATCAACATTTTTTTTTCTGGACAGTGTAATGACCGGGTTGACATATTTTTTTCACACAGTGCTCCCAAGTAATAATACAATTCCATATTATGGGAGTTTTATCTTCCGACTTCTAACTTTAATGTGCTCATTATATTTAGAATATATTCTTTTATGTATCCATCTATAGCAGTGAAGGCAAACCTATGGCACGTGTGTCACACGGAGCCATTTCTGAGGGCACACAAGGCATTGCCCTGTCAGCTCCAGATTTTTGGCCTTGATTTTTGGCCTTGATTTGCCCTCCGGAGGCTTCAGGAGCTTTCAGGGAAGGGAAAAACGGCCCAACAGGCAAACCGGAAGTTCAGGGATGGACTTCTTGCGCTTTTGCCGAAGAAATAGGACTCTGTTCAACTGTGCTATCGATTTGTGTTGATTTTCTGGGCCAGCCACAGTCCTAGGCAACCTGGGTCAAAGAAAATAAGCCCTTAATTGAGGTCACATCTATTTCTTCTCCCCCCCCCTCCTCTTATTGAGAGGAACTTTTAAGTTCATTCTGGGTTTATTTATTTAGTTGTAAGCTTATTTACTGATGTGGATCCTGCCTTTATTATTTTTGAACACGGAAGCCCTTCCTCCTACTTTCCCCACAATGACAACTCTGTGAAGTGTGTGAGAATGAGAGGGGGGGACCGGCCCAAAGTCACCCAGCTGGCTTTCATGTTTAAGGCGGGATTAGAACTCCCAGTCTCCTGGTGATTGGCCCAAAGTCAACCAGCAGGCTTTGCCTGCAGTGGAACTAGAACTCCCAGTCTCCTGATGATTGGCCCAAAGTCACCTAGTGGCTTTCATGCCTAAGGCAGGACTAGAACTCCCCATCTCCTGGTGATTGGCCCAAAGTCACCCAGCTGGCTTTCATGCCTAAGATAGGACTAGAACTGACCATTTCCCAAGGATTGGCAGGAAGGAATTTTTCAAACCTTATTAACTGGGATTGATGGCTATCCCAATGCAGGTTTCTATATCCTTTAATCTCCTAATGAAAAAGGATTTGTACCCTATAAATCAGTTTTAGGCCTTCTGTATCCCGCTTATGTAGGTACGGGACTTAGAAACCCAACTGAATTGTCACAAAAGCAAATTATCAGGAAACGATACCAACGAAGACCCATTAAGCTTCAGCGACCCCAGGAAGTCCTCAGCCCACGTCAAGAACCAGCTGCGGATTCGGACTTTGGAAAGGGAGAAGAAAGAAGCTTTGGAAGTAAGGAATTATTTCTGCATGAATCTAGCAAAGCTGATAATTCCGAAACAACTAACAAGTTTCCTGAGCCATTGGTAGGGACTCATCCATCCAGTGAGTTGGTGGGCAGAGAGAGTGGGTCCAGGTTTCATAATCCTAATCCTAAACCTAGCCCTAGTAGCTATAACCCTAACTTCTATACCTTAACGTTTAATGCTAACACTAACCATAATTCTAACCTAGCCCTGACCCCAATCTTAACCCTTAACCCTAAATGTTAACCCTAACCGTAGCCTTAATCTTGAACTTTAACCTTAACCTTTAACCTAATTCTAACATTTAAACCTAACCCTAAACCCAACCTAGCCTAATCCTAACCTTAACCCTAACCGTAATATATCCCTAACCTTTTAACACTAACTCTAACCCTAGCCCTAACCCTAACCCTAACCTCTAACCCAGCGGTTCTCAACCTGTGGGTCGCGACCCCTTTCGGGGGTCGAATGATCCTTTCACAGGGGTCGCCTAAGACCATCGGAAAACACATATTTCCGATGGTCTTAGGAACTAGGACAGTGATGGCTAATCTTTTTGCCATCGTGTGCCAAAAGGGGAGTGGGGGAGGGAATCGTGCATGTGCGTGCCCACACCCATAATTCCAGGTTGGGGGCCCCCATGCAGGCACGTGTGAACCCACCCACCCCACGTTCCCGGCATGTGATGGCACGCCTGTTTTTCATTCTCCCCAGGCTTCAGAGCCTTTCTAGGAGCCTGGGGAGGATGAAAATGGCCTTCCCCCCCCCGAGGCCCTCCGGAGGCAGGAAATGGCCCATTTGGCAACTTCCGGTTGGACTGGAAATCCTGTTTTTTTGCTCTCCCCAGGCTTCAGAGCCTTTCTAGGAGTCTGGGAAGGGTGAAAATGGCCTTCCCCACCCCGTGGAGGCCCTCTGAAGGCCGGAAATGGCCCTTTTCCCAACTTCAGGAAGTTGGGAGTTGGCGTGCCCACCGATATGGCTCTGCATGCCACCTCTGTCACCCGTGCCATAGGTTCGCCATCACTGTCATAGAACACGGATTCAGGTTTTGGTATGAGGTCAGTTGACTTAATATTATGCCTGGATATTTAAAAGACGTGCCACACTTCAGGGGGGAAAGAGCTTTGGTTTAGAAATGCATCTTACCGAATAAGTACTGTTTGAATTGTTAAATTAATTCGTTGTATGCGGGCAAGCCTGGAAGAGTTGTTATTATTATTATTATTTGGTAGAGGTCTAACAGATTTGCTTAATAGATTTTACAACTCCTTTGCCCTATTTTTTTCCCCACAGCTGCCTACATAGTTACCATGACGTTGTGCTAAGAAGGAGCAATCTAGCCAGCTGGGGATTTAGCATTGTTGGTGGCTACGAGGAAAATCACACAAACCAGCCTTTCTTCATTAAAACAATTGTTATAGGAACACCAGCATATTTTGATGGAAGACTCAAGTAAGGCTTCTTTCTGTTTTTTTATCTGTAATTTTAATAAGATAAGGAAGTCACCAGAGCTCAAGGTTGATACTTCAGATTCGCTCACAAGTCCATTGTTTCTTAATCTTGGTAACCTTAAAATGTATGGACTTCAACTTCCCAAATCGAAGTCCACATATCTTAAAGATGCCAGGGTTGAGAAGCATTGCTCAATACAATATGAAATGTGTCTACTTTGTGTGTTAGAAGTAACTCTTTGTAAGATACAGATCCTGATGCACTGAGCAGGGAATTTGATTGACAGGTAGTCTTCTACTTAAAATTGGCATTAGTGGCCATTCAGAGTTATGATGGACTTTTAAAAAGCGACAGATGACCTATCCTCAGAGTTGTGACTGCTGCCCTCTCTTGTAGTCACATGATCACAGTTGGGTGGCTGGCAACCTGGTTGCATTTACAACCAATTGTGGTGTTCCGTGGTCATGTAACCATGATTTGAGACCCCTTTTTTTGCTGTTTTTCAGTAGAAAGGGAAGGACAGAAGTTGTCTACCTGGTTGAGTTTCTTTGAGTTTTAGAAGGAAACGAACCAGAGGTGGGTCTATAGAACCGGTAGTAACTCTGCGGTGACATCATTGATGTCTCCGTGGGCGCCGCCATGTTGGATTTTGCTTCTGCGCATGCGCAGAAGCTAGTTTGACCCTGAACGAACCGGCAGCAAAAATATTCACAACCCATCCCTGAAATGAACCAGTTCCTTCTTCAAAACTGGCAGGACCATGCCTTCACTCCCATCACCACATCCTAATTGCATGTCATTTTCTGGGGAGGTTTGGTTTGGGTAACCAGGAGGGACAGGGATCCAAGCTTATAGTCTGAGAATCCTATACACTTTCTGAGAACTAACAGGATCAAATTCCTCCCGGATAACCAAGCCAGATTGAGGCTCATTTACTTTCATGGCACCTGCCTCAAGGCTACAGTCCAACTTTTAGCAGATACTTTAACTAACAAATACCTAGGATATTCCTCACAGCAGCCTTGCCTGGTGAACTTCTGACTCCAGCTTCCTCAGGAGGATCTGGGTTATTTTTCCCATTTGATATCCTTCAGATGTCTGCCAAAAACCAAGAATCCATTACCCACCAAATCACCCCATATTCCTATTTCCCCCCACAATTTTAAAGGCTAAGCTGAATGTTTTCACTTTTCAGCCTTTCCAGGTATTTTCCACAGCTACGCTATTTAGGGAATCAACTATAAATTGTTCCATTAACTGAAGTGTTCTCAGTTAATCAGGCAGTAGAAATTAAACATTCAAAATCATTTGAATTCAATGGTTACTTTTTAAAATCTGAATTACCAGCATCATCTTCTGTGGTAGAGATAGTTAGTGAGAGATTGTACTTGCTGTATTTCTTCTTTGGAACAATTGTTTTTTGCAAGTATATATCAGTCAGTTAACACATCCTTTGCAACTAGAATGGTGTCAAGTTTAGCCTTCCATCACACTTAAATAGAGGCGTCTAAGAATTAGTCGTGCAAACTCAGGTCATTTCCTGCAGTATGTGAGGTTGTGCAACTTACTAATCCTCATTGTTTCTCTCCTTAGATGTGGTGATATGATTGTTGCTGTCAATGGACTTTCAACCATGGGTATGAGCCATTCAGCGCTGGTTCCTATGTTAAAGGAACAGAGAAATAAAGTAACATTGACTGTTATCTGCTGGCCAGGAAGTCTTGTATAACGTGCAAAGAACATGTACATTGGTTGAAGCAGCTTCTTTTTTTAATAGCTGGCTCAACTTTTTCAGGCAAAGCTGGTTCCCCCCCACTCCTCTTTTCTACTAATGCAGCTGGTAATAAGCCGGGCCAAAAAATTGCTACCTTCATATTTGACAAATGTGTGTAAACAGGGGGTGCGTGGGAAAGGAAGATTTTTTACAACTGTACTGTGTTGTTTTTTCCATCCTATCAAGTTTCGTTTATTATTATTTTGTTTATTTCCCATCATTATGTCATTGCAGTATCCATGGGCATATACTTCAGTTTCTTGGTTGGCTTAAGGAGGCCAGCCTAGTCCAACAATTGTAGTGGGGGCAGGATTGCACCTAGCCTGGATGCTAACATGCTGGCATGTTAGCTACCTGCTAGGCCAATCTCTGCCTTGTTAAACACAGGTGCAAATGTATAACCTGAAGACAGCAGGTTAACAACAAATGACACGTAAGGCCTTCTACATAAAGAGATGGTTGTCCTGTAAGGTGCTTCCTATTTAGGTGTTCAGTTTTGCTCACAAATGACACACCTCTTGTTTCAATTGTTAAAATGTGTCGCTGTGTTAAATTTTAATAGATTAACGTCTACATATTTTTTCCTACATTTCAGTATTCTTCTATTTATATGAGAGCCTGAGCAGTTCTTTGTGCTAGTGACTGCCACATAGAAGTTGCAGGAAGTAATTCCATGTAGCACATGCTCCATATAATAGTCTTAAACCATAAGAAGGCCCACTGCCCCACGGTTACAGTTGATTTTCTATTATCAAATGCATTGGGCGGCAGGGAGTGGTGGAAAGAAAGAAAATGGTTGTCAGCCATTGCCCAACAAAAGTATTTATGGCATCATAATTATAATGTACCAATTTGTCCCTGGCTACATGTAATCAGCAAGCCCATGTTTCATGTGAAGCATGACAGTAACTTGTAAGAACCCCTGGTAGCATAAATAGTTGCCCCAAGGCTGAAACTGCAATCAGTATTATTATCTAAGGCATGCACTGATGCATGACCAACCTATGAAAGCAGCATCAGATGCAGAGCGGTGCTTTGCTTATAGGCAGGTATCTTTTATCTTTTGTGATAATTCCAAATCCTGTAATCTGAATAAATTATGAGAACTTGCCATTATGTCTGCATTTTCTGTTTTGCATAATTTATTCCTCCATTAAGTCTTCATTGTGTATTTTGCATTATCATTGGACAAGGCATGGGGTACAATGGAGCTTCTTGCCACAGGAAGCTTGGCTCACCCATTCCCCAATTTTCAAGATTCATAAAATAATAGGGCAGGAAGGGAGCATGCATGGAGGTCTTCTAGGTTAACTGGAATGAATAACCAACCATTGTTTGAGAACCTCTAGAGATGGAGCAATCACAACTCCAGGAATCAGGTCATAGTCAGGATATTCTTCCTAATTTTAAATGTGGATCTCTCTTTGTGAAGCTTCCAGCTTTTAGTTCTTGTCCTATCCTCTGGCACTACAAGGAATAAAATGTACACCCTCTTCCCTATGTTAGCCCTTCTGGCATCGTACATTTTTGTGTCTCCCCTTAGCTTTATCTTCTTTAGGATAAACATTCCCTGTCTTTCCAATTGTTCTTGATACGGCTTAATTGCCAAACCCATCATCATCTCTTGTTCTTCGCTGCCTTCTTTCCAATGTGGCAGCCAATCCCAGAGACATTATTCTAGTTGCAATCTGATGAGACCAGCACATGGTAGAACTGTCATTTCCCACAATCTCAAGACTAAACCTCTGTTGACGCAGCCTACGGTGGCAGTTGGCTCTTTGGGCAGTTGCAACACATTGTTGGCTCTTACTTAATCTGTGGTCCTCTTAAGACACCCAGATCCTTCTCACCAATACTACTTTCAAAACAAACACCGCCAGTATTGTACTTGTGCATTTGGGTTTTTTCCTCCTTAATTGCAGAACCTTACATTTCTGACCATTGGAACTGAATTTCATTGAAAGGGCTCAATATACAAAATCAATACCCCTTTGAACCTTGAGCTGGTCTTCTAATGTATTACCAATTTCTCCTCTCGGCTTCGTGTCGACTGCAGATCTGCTTAGCATCCCTTCTACAGCTTGCCTAAGTCATTTATAACAATCCTGAAGAATGCTGGGTCCAGAATAGAATTCTGAAGTATCTGATCCCCTTGATCTACTAAAGACCATGAATTGGGTACTATTGTACAGTGAATCCATCTGATAATAGGACCATCTATTCCAGAACAGTTCTAGTTTATTTAAAAGAAAGCCATGGTCAACTTTCTCAGACTGGGGAACATTGAACCAAATATATTTCTTTAGCCATAAGGTCCAGATCTTTTTAAAAGTAAAAGATTGTAGTGATACGTGAAAGTGAAGGTACAGAATGTACATTGACACTTGAAAGTGTATACAATTGTTAGAGTAGATACAATATAAAATCTTTCAAAAGGGTGATGCTTTAATGAAAATCTGCCACTTATTATATATATATATAACTTTATTTGCCTATTACAGTACTTGGAAAGTGGTCATTTAGGTCTTGCCAGTTCTCTCTTTCGCTAAGGAGATTTAATAGCAGAAACCTAACTAATTAAGGTGTATGTTTTGTAGACTTCATAGTCCCTTTCAAAAGAGCAAAAACTTATGTGCATCTCAATATTCCTAATCCCTACAAAATGTATTTGAACTTCTTTCCATCCCGACTGTGTTCACTGAGTAGGACCAAAGCCTACTTTAAAAAAAAAAAGAACCGCAATAATTGGATTATTTTTTGAATACTCTTGTGTGTAAAGGGGGTTGTACCCTTCAATAAAATGTAATGTGGGTATGATAACAGTGCTGGCAACAGAAACAAAAATTAATTGGGGGTGACATTAGTTTGATCTGCAATATTAACATGCATTGATAATTGCTGTCCAAAGTGAATGTTTTGCTATGTAAAAAATAATAATGTTTTTCTAAAAAACCATTTTTACACTTTATACTGCAGCTAATTGTAGCTTTCTTGTGTGTCTTATATGCAAAAGCTGAGAAATAATTTAGAAAAGGGAAAAACTATTAACTAGGAGTGCTATGTTATAATTTCAGGAAGTCTAATGGGGAGAAGGAACCCGACACCCATAACTGGGAGGAAAAATTGTATTTTCCCTCGTTATTTTGTCTCCTGATAAAAGCCCAGATGCCTTTACCTAAAATGCTGAAACAACCTATGATGTTTATGGAGTCGTTTCCTTAATTATTTACCTTCTCTGAGCTGAGGACAGCTAGTTTGTTTTATACACAGATTCACACTTACATTCTAAGACAAACCTCTACCGTAGGTAGTTGGACAATATGGACATCCTTTCGTAAAGCACTCAATGTTGGCTTTCAAATGAATCCAGATTTCCTCTGCAAAAGTCACTTGGCCTACTTGAAAGTAGTCTAATTCATAATGGTTAAGTACGTTTAGAATGATCTGTGTATTATAATGCTAGTATTACTTTTCTGAGAATGTATTTATCCTCACATCTGTCTAATATGGGCATGCATTTTTCCTGCCTCCCTTCACTCCCATGTTTGAAACATTCTAATATGAAAAAATACGGCATGTCTTTTTGAGTTCTTTGCTCTAAAGAAAGCGGTAAGACTTTGATTGTGTGTTTTTTTTTAAACCAACAAAACAAATACGATTTTACTTCTGTCCTGTGCAATGCAAAATCTTATGCTTTCACATAGTAGATCCATACAGTATTACTGTGTTTAATAATATCCATCAAGGATGGGAATTGATTCAGCCAAGTCAGAACTGCAGTGAAAATTCCCGTTTGTACACAGTCCAAAGAATTTCCTGGGGTTGCATAAGGAATGCTGTATCTTCATGATTTTTTTCTAACTGTCTCTGATGCTATATTGCATGTTGCTTTTGGGATTCTCTGTTTCAAAAGCAATTGATGTGATACATAGGAGGAGGAGGAGGTACTACCATTACAAAACTTTTCACATGCTACCCTGTTTTCCTGAAAATAAAACCTCCCCGGATAATAAGGCCAATCAGGCTTTTGAGTGCATGCGCTAAAATAAGCCGTTCCCCCCAAAATAAGCCCTCCTCAAAAGACAGCAGCAGCCATGAGGTGACCAGGCTCACCACCCCCTGCACCTCAAAAATCATAAGACCTCCCCAACAAATAAGGCCAAGCGCTTACTTCAGGGATCAAAAGAAAATAAGACCCTGTCTTATTTTTGGGGAAACACAGTAGTAGGTTGTGGCTGCTATGTATTTAGCCTTCCATATTTGCTGTAATAAAATGACCCACCTTCATAAAGAATCCCATTGTGAAATCCCTTGAAGATGGGATACACTTCAGGACCCATCAACCACATCAGCCAGGATAATGAAGAGAGAACTATGACTGTGGATAAGTGGATATCGCTGTAAAATAGAGAGCTGCCATGATGAGGTCCCTGTTGTGCCATCATTATGGACACATTCAAGATGGAAAGCATGAGGGTTAAGCCTTAATGTTTGTACAATAATAAGCAACTATTTTCCCTTCCTTGAGTGAATGATGGGACATAATGTTTTGTAAACAAAGCATTGCATTTTATTGCAAGTTACCCTAAAGGCTAATGAACATCCCGTAGTTGTCCCGTATTCCGCACATGCCATTTGAAATTAGGCCATTGCACTGAATGCTCAGGCAAAACCATCATCTCATGTAGTGGCAAAAAGAGTACCATAGACTTTGTGCTAGGATTTTGTACTATCGATTACCATCTCTATGAATAGAAGTTGGTACCAGGTGGATTCTCTTATCCTTGCCCTAATTTTTTGCTGACATGTTATTTCAATGTCCTTATTATTCTCATGTATATCATTGGGTTGGTTCTTTAGTGCCTTCTGTCTTTAAACTATACCATACAGTGAATTCCAGTGCTGTGGTATTAAATGAAGGATAAGAGAAAAATAAAAACGAGTTTTCCTTTTGCAGTGGTGTATGGTCTTGACTGTTGTCTTTTATAATGTTCTTCTCTCACTGGAGAGCCACGTCTACTTGAGCCTTCAAGTGCATCTCAGTTCTTTAACACAATCGACTTTATTGGGCTTCCTGCTACTATGATATGTATGTTTTAGCCATAATACTTTATTATATACAGGTGAAACTCGAAAAATTAGAATATCGTGCAAAAGTTCATTTATTTCTGTAATGCAACTTAAAAGGTGAAACTAATATATGAGATAGACTCATTACATGCAAA
>JANHFT010003829.1:0-23012 GCA_032467955.1 Pseudoxenodon macrops
AAATATATTGAATAAAAATATATACATTAACAAATTCCGGGGTGGGTTTCAAAATTTTTAGCAACGGGTTCTCTGCCCATTTGCGGGGTGGGCATGGCCATGGCAGGCCTGGCTTAGTTGGCCTCCTGCACCATGGCGGGGGGGGGCGTTTTTGCCCTTCCCGTGCTCTGGAGGCGAGGACGAAAATGGCCTCCCCAGGCTCTAGAGGCCGGAAATGGACCTGTTTCCTGCCTTCCCAAACTTCCGGTAGACCTGTTTTTTGCCGAGCCTATGCGTGCACCCTGCACTTACCTGCATCCAAAACGGGCCACATGGGGACTTCTGGGAATGGTGGGGAAGCGGAGCCAGCCAGGAGTGGGATTTGGGGGTTCTCCGAACTGCACAGAATCTTAGCTCTGAACCCTAAAGAATACTTTATTATGCTGACTACCATAAAGATCTGATTTTATGTGAATATTATGAGAGATAAGAGTATAGTTTTTGTCGTTCAAGAATTAATGTATCTTCATACTTTAAGAAGAACTAGACCCCATTTTGTATGCAGTGGTTCTCCTTACATTCTTTTCTCTCTCTTTGAGAATAGAATATTTTGTAGAGTGGATGTGCAAAATAACACTTAGAATGTTTTTCTCGAAAGGCTTACGAAGCAACCATTGAGGCCAGGGCCAATCCAGAGATGAATGATAGATTTCAGCAGTTCGAAAAAGAAGTGGCCCAGTATCGAGAAGAGTCTACCAAGGCTCAGGCTGAAGTTGATCGCCTGCTGGAAATCCTAAAAGAGATGGAAAATGAGAAGAACGATAAAGATAAGAAGATAGCTGAACTGGAAAGGTGAGAAGGGTGTAAGAGAGTGGGGAAGGAAAGACAAAATTCATATTTATTGAGCTTCTTTTAAAAAGCTAGGCGTGGGTACGCACTTAAAACAATGTTTTCTTAATAGTTGAGAAGTCTGCCATTTTTTTACTATGCTGAACGATAAATTGAAATTTTGGGATACTGTCTAGTGAAGTATTTATTTCATGAAATAAAATTAATCCTGTTTTTTTACTAGAGACTTCCTTAATTTACTTAATTTGGCGATATATTTTACTTGTGGGCACAGTTTAAGATTTGGTTGGTTTTATAACTTGACTACTCTCTAACGAACCACCTATCACCATATGAATGTTTCTGGACATTATGGTTAGCGGCATAATGTATAATACTTTGCTTGCCAGGTACGTGGGAAAGGACCTTTTCCTACTGTGTCCAAACTACAAAATGCACAGAGAGCTACAGTCAATCTCCTGGCTTCTGGGAACTCCCTCTTCAGCCAAAACTTTCATGTTTGAGCCAGTTTAGTAGTGATTTAACCACTTTCATTGGAGTTTAATTGATTGTTTTATATTTTAATTATTGATATCTTTGGTACCATATGAGCTGAAAAGCAGGATATAAATCCTATAAATACTGGCCACAAGCCAGTAAAATTACATAAATTGAAGTCACTTCTTAAGGAAATTTCCACTTAATCCTTGAAATGAAATAGCTTCATGGAATCGCTATTTCTTATTTTTTTGTATTATTTGATGTAATGTTTCAATGTGTCAACAGATTGATCCAGAAATCTAAACCTAACCCTAGCCCTAGACAACCGAAGGCAAGTATATTATAGGGGAAAGCTGTACATTTAGCATTGCCAATTCTCATGTTGAGTTTGATAGGGAAGTGCAAAGTAAGCATTTTATTAAGAACGCACTAATAACTGAGTACATCAAATTCTCTGGATTGGATTACCAGCTCAGCTTTGTCTTTGGATGGTGCTTATCCTACTTACAGTCAAAGATAGTTTTAAGATGCAGGGGCCTTTCTTCACCTGTTATCTTGGAAGGCACTTCATAAGTGGGGGTAAAAAAGAGTTTTCTCGTAGCTGTTTCCCATAAACAATAGAAAATCAATGCGATTATCTCTGATATATCTGTTACAATCAACTTAATTTAGTATTATTTATTTCTTAGCAACTTTTGATTTTCTGTTTTCTAATGAAACAGAAAAATAAAGTAAACCCTCCTTGCTCTCAATTTGCTTTTCCTTAATCATTTTTCATTGTTATTTATGTTGCATCTTTCTTTCTCTCTTTCTCCGGCTTTCGGGTTGATTTATTGTATGGTTCCTTTGGCAATGCCTTTTCTCAATAAGCATATTCCATGCAGTCTATCTTCCTACCCTTTCTGTCCCTGCATCACAGCCTGTAAGGCAGGGGTGGATTCTTCTTACCTTTCCTACCGGTTTGGGTCGCGTCGGAAGTGCCCGTTTTGCACGTGCATGCACGCTATGCTCGCGCCCCCGCCATTTCAAGGTTAAAACCCTCTGCGCATGCACAGAAGGATTTGCACATGCGTAGAGGGTTATTTTTCAGTCGATTTGAGGCAGAAACACCAATTTTGAGCTGGGGCGCGGCCATCCATCCATCGTTGCCAGTTTGGCGATCAGGGGCAAATTCCCGCTACCAGTTCAGGTGAACCGGTCCGAACCGGCAGCAACCCACCACTGCTGTAAGGAAGAGTTTTATGGAAGTTTGTAGGATACAGAATTTTGTTCAAGGCTAATTGTTTCTTTTCTGTGAGGTGTTTGTTTTATACTCATCGGCTATAGTTTTTCTTGGGTTTCTTGAGGAATTATTTTGTGTATATTTATTGCATCTTAACAATGCAATTTTTATAATAGCCTAGTGGCATGAAATTACAAGGTCTTCAGGGTGATTTATATTTTTTAATCTCACCCCTTATTCATTTGTAATATTGCTGTAAATTTATAATGTTGCTGTGAATAAAATCCCCAATAGTGTTTCCCCATTAATTTTGAATCCATGTGCAAATAATTACAAATAATTGAGGAAACTATTGTAGGAGCATAGTGAAGCATAGAGCATTTGCAGTATCCTATTTATATGAATCAAGGGAGGGTTTTTTCCTACTATAAAAAATAAATAAATATAAGCAAGGCACTGGAAATGAGAAATGGATGTCTTGAAAATGAAACATAGTTTTCAGGAAATATGAAAAAGTTAGCAAGCTTTCCATTAAATGATATAGCTTTTATTAAAGGGAATATTATGAAGGAAAGGGTTTTGCTTTATTAAAATCACTAGTTTCTATTATTGTTTTAGTTGATATATAAATTAAACTTTCATTATCAATGTGATACATTTGTTTTCTAACTCATAAATTAATTTGTCATTTAAGGGATTGTGATAACACAGAATCGGAAAAACCCCTTGTACATTATGAAAATTCCAGTGTTATATATAATACATATTGCATATAATGCAGTACTTTGGAATAAGTATGCACACACAGGTTTATAGCATATTTATATTTGATTTTAAAAATATAAACTCCTCATTTAATGTTGAAACTACAAATATAAGATTCCTGATTGTTTGGAGCCTTTTTGTCATCAGGAGTGAGAATGATTTAGCAAACACATTGTAAGCTGTTTTGTTATGTAATTTGACCTAATGCCATTTCTTGGCAAAGAACAAATTTAACTTTTCACAGTTTTAAAGGAATGGTCTTAGAAATATATATACATTTATGTATACATTTATATTATAATCTCTTTTATTATAAGCAAGTAAGTGATACATAAAAAGGAAACATTGACTGATATCTCTGTTTTTACATTCTTCTTGCTTAGATCGGGAGAAAAAAAAACAGATTAAAACCCAAGTATCCCTACTAAACTGATTTCCCATGCTGATTACAACAATACTTCAGGGAAGAATGGGTGATACCAGAGCAGTTTTCCCAGCATAGAGGCCAAAAGATTGTCAGTCCAGTAATAATCTTCAGTTGACAAGGTTTAAGTAAAAGAAACTTGACCCATGCAGGTCAATTTGAGTCGAAGCTGGAATAACATAGTCTTTTTTCTGCTCTACTAAAATTAAAGAGATACTAATATACAGCTTCTCTAAATCCACACACACACACCCAAAAATGAAGCATATCATTGTACACAACTGTGATAGTTCAGCCAAAAGAAATGAAAAAGAGTGTATCATTTATTCAGAATAACTTTTGTGGTGTCTTATCGGAATCCGTTGACAAATGAAAAGCAACCAGTCATTGCTTTTTTCATGTTTTCAGGAGGTTATGCTTTATTCTTAAATCCATGGATTAATACCAAATGAGCAAAACAAACGTTCAAAATGACCGCTTTGAAACTAAATGAACGAAGATAATGTACATTATAAATTACTTAGTTGAAATGATAAAATATCCTAATTTACAGTTTTATTTTAGCTTTGTGTAAAGATGAATTTAATAGCTTCCACCTTTCATTATTATATACAGTAATAAATTAAAAAAAACTGGGTACAAGTTACATACTTTTTGAAGCTTGGAAGAGGTATAACATCTAGACACTATAAAGAATCCGGAAAGCATAGATGCTTGAAGAAGAAAAACTTGAGAATAAATAAATATTAGACTTCATGAGAAATACTGTATTTCATATTATTTATTCTCAAGTTTTTCAAGGGTCCCTTGAAGCTTCATTAGCAACACATGAAACCTCAGTTTCACCTTATCTCTGTCCTCTTATTAAATTTGGCTTCCTCTTTGAGATAATATTTTCAAATAAATACTAGACTTGACTGATTAACAGCCAAAAGAAACTTGGTATTGTCAGGATTTTAACTTTCCCACTATAATATCTAAGATAAGAACATTTACTCAACCGTAAAATCTTAACTTTTCATTGTGATCTACACAGTGTACTGATTATTCTTTCAGTGTTAACTGTTGGGTGGTGAGCCCTGAAATAAGTTTTTATTTATTTTTATTTATTAAATTATATGCTGCCCGTCTCATTGAAAGTGACTCACGTGTGATGCATGAAAATATATACTCTAACTAAAAAGCTCTTTCATTGATCGGGAAACTTTCTTAAACATTGAGATTTGACTGAAAATGTCTTACCTTGCTTTCTGGCTCTGCTTTCTGATGCTAATGCTGCTTTTCCGTCACTCTTCTTCTTGATGTGTCAAGTTTGGGGTGTGTTTCTCATTAAATCTTTCTCTGACTTTCTCTTTCTCATTCCCTACCCTGGACTTGCTGCTTGCTTCAGCCTCACTTCAAGGTCAGTATGTTAATTTAAAGATTTTATTAGACTGGTACATCTGAAATTTGTGATGAAGCACTGTAGCTCTTTTTTTCTTTTTCTTTTTCTTTTTTTTAAATCTTAAACTGACAGTTTTCTGCACAACAGAGGAAAAAATGTGCTTTATTCATATATTGGCAGTGTTCCTATTACTGTGATAAGTAAGAGAGGGTGGAACAGATAGTACAATAAGGATTAGCTTCTTCCCTCATCATCTCCCGTTGACATATTTTCATCTCACTCATATTCATTTTTCTTCCTTTGTGATCATGGAGGAGAAAGACCAATAACAAAATCATTTGCCAGTCACTGCAGTTTTATTATTTAGTTTGATAGCTTATTATCAATTGTTCATTATTAGTTTTTGGTTCGGTGGCTTGTACAATTTCATTTATCATTTCAAAAGCTGTCATACCGCAAACATCGTAACAAACCCATCCTCATCCCCCGGCTTACAGCTTGCTATGGATTATACGTGGTCTTTGAAAAAATTACTTGGTTTACCTTAAAAAAGAGTTATCATTTTTATTTGCTAAAATATTTGGTGTGATACTGTATCTGAGAGGAATGTTAGTTAATGGCTCTATAAGTGTAATACCACAAAGTAATAAATATTTTCTGAGTCTCATTCTTTGTAAAAGCACGTGGATACAAGAAGAGAAATGCTTTTATGCTTTTATAACTACTCAATCAGTTGAGCATCTTTTGAAGAAGAAATCACATTGGTGTAATGATGGATGTTTGCAAAATGACCCTCAAGAATATAGACTACTAAATATGATGCCACTCACATGTTTCCTCTGCAGGTTTCAAGAATGATTGAAAGGGTATTATTAAAATTCTAAAAATATTTGTGTAGGCAGGCTTACAATAAAAGTCTGTGTTGAGCTATCGATCAGCCTCCTTCTTGGTATTAACTCCACTTACTCATATATGGGGGAGGATAAAGTTGGGAAGCAAAACTAACAGTAAAACTCCCTGTAGGAGTTTATTTATTTCACATATAGTAGGAGAAATTTTCAAAACACTGTTGTGGTAATTCATAACCTGTGTGCCGTAGAACTTCCAAACATTTAGCATGTAGCTTTATTAATGCCATATGGAAGAGGATGGTGAAATAGGGCAGGCAAATCCCAGTTTTCTGCTAGGTAGATTTGTTTCAAGTCAGATCTAAAATACTTTAAAGTAAAAGGCCGCAAAGGAGAATTTTTTTAATCCAAACAAAACAGCACCTCAATTTTCTTAATTTCTGACTGGATAAGAAGTCAGCAGGAAAGAGACCTAATCATATTTCACTAGCTAAATGTGAACAATACTGAACATATATTTGTTTAAAGGCATGTGCCAGAACTTTCCATTGAAATATAGTTGCTGGGGAATTGTTTGGTATGTAGTGCATATTGTAAAGCTTCTGCATTAAAAAATAAACCCACGATAGTCTTATCTCTTGGAAGGAAGAGTTCAGCTGGTTTTATGTAATTATTTTGCAAACATAAAATAAATAACTTTTAAAAGTAAATTCCTTTTAGAATAAAAGCCTTTTCACCTTCCTGGCTGAATAAAAATACTACTGTAAAAATAAATGAATCATAGAATCAGGAATGGTCTTATATTCATACATTTATTTACTATACAGGTAATCCTCGACTTACAACTTATGTCTTGCTAAATGGTTCTACGGACGATTCTTTAATTATAAATAGGATAATTAAGTGCCAAAGTATTGGGACATGGGAGTTTTCTTTTTTCTATTAAACATACCATTTTTCCTGGTATTGAAAGAAATAGAATCTCATTGGAGATTCATTAGCTGTATTAGCTGTATTCTAGTTCTACTGCTTGATGCTTCTTACTAATACTTTTAATTTTATCATTAATCCTAAACAACTGATTACAATTATACTTTGCCTTCGGTAGCACTTTATTGAAACCATTATTATTTGGTGTTCAAAGTGGGTTTCATTCTTGGATTTCTTAAATCAGAATTAGCTTTCATAGCTTTGCTACTATATAAATCTTAATAAATAAATAAAATATTTTTAATATTTTTAAAATAACCACATTCTTAAAATAACCGTCCAAGGAAAAACCTCAGTGTAAGAAAAAAAGTAAGTGTAAACAGTCATTCAATTGACTTTGGTAAACAGTCAAAATTAATAGTTTTATAACCAAAAGTATAGATTTTAAAGCTTGTAAATCAGGATCTCATTTACATGTCCCATCATGCAGAATTATAGATAGTTCTAAAAGATTTACAATCTTTTTGTCTTCTAATACTGTAATATTAATATAGTTCAGAGACTCTCTTCTCATACGAAATTCTAAGAATTATAGAAATGAAAATGCTTCTAGATGTCTATACCTTTGAATTTTATTACAATCCTTTTTAAGGATTAGGTGCAAAATTGTCTCCTATCCATCTCTGACCATTTTCAATTCTACTTCCTTTTTCTTTCCTGTATAAGTTATCTGTATATGAAATTTGTTTTTAAGATTTGAGTTTCCTGGTTTCCGGAAATAAAATCCACCCAATCTTCTCTAAAAACCCATTTGGGACTTCTTCCTGGCACACATACAACAGGCTAGTTATAGTTTTGTGACTTTTAAAGGAACAAACATTGTTTTTATTGGCATTGGATACCAAGTCTTATTGCAATGGAAAAAAGAACAGCAGCGTAAGAAAATGACAAGGACTTGTGGCAAAAGCTGAGAAAGAGAACTCCTGTTCGACTTACAAGTTTTCATCTTAATAGTGCCACATTAATATTTGTCCAAAGCACAGTAGCTTTTTAACATTTAAATTTTAATCTTGGGGATAGCCGAAAAGAAATGGGAGATGGATTTTAATATTTTAACCATATTGCAAAGTAGATATTGTCATAGGTTCCATTTTTTGATACAGAGACATAAGCAGGAAGTTGAGCAAAATTCTGTTTCACTCTTGCAGGGATCTTAACAAAAATGAAGGCTTTTATCTGTCCTACTCCTGTACCTATTTAATTCCTACTTCCTTACCATCTGGCTTGTTGTTGTTTTTTAAATCTTATTCACTTGTTCACAATGTGCTTGAGGTATATTTTGTTCCCATTTTGAACTTTAAATATAAAAACACAGTAAAGTATGCAGGGGTGTAATTCAGCCGGTTCAGGCAAACCAGATGCTAATTTTACATCTGGTTCGCCGGAGCGGAAGTTGCAAGGACTGGCTGACCCCTCCCAGGAATCTACACGGTCCATTTTGGATGCGAGGTAAGTGCAGGGCCTGCACGGAGGCTCTGGGAGGGCGAAAAACAGGCCTATTGGAAGTTCAGAAACGAGCCCGTTTCCAGCTTCTGGAGCCCAGGGGAGGCAGTTTTCACTCTCCCGGAGGCTTGAGGAAAGCCTCCAGAGCCTGGGGAGGGTGAAAACACACACGCACACACCGCCATGGTACAGGAGGCCAAGTGGGCCACACCCTCATGGCCACGCCCACCCAGCAACCGGGCAGGGGACTGTTTGCTAAAATTTTTGAATCCCACCCCTGAAAGTATGTATGAAGTAAGCAGTTACGTACTCTCTGCAAAAGCGGTGGTTGCCTCTGTAGATCAAACCTGTGCAATTAGTAGAGGAGAAGGAGCCTCATTGATAAATTAAAAATCTTTTGCAGGCCACCAAGGAATACCTGGCAAACCGATTGACTGTTTGGCAGGTAGCTGAGTGGTTGCAGTGCTGGAGAAATTGTTGGCAGTGAGACTTGGAGCTACTCGGCCGCCTGTCTTTTGATGGGAAGCAAAATGACCTTTTTAAAAATGCCCAGCCAGCATCACAGGCTTCTTGATGGTGCTGCTTGTTGTGTAGGCCTGCTTTAGATGATGGTGGGCTCCTCTCAGCCATTCTCACTTATCCGGCCGCCCCATTTTTTTTTCCCCTGCATCTTCTCCCAACAGATTATGTGCTAATCTTCTTATTAGCCTTGCAAGGTAGTCCAGACAACAACAAAAAACACAACTAGGAAATGCTAGCTCTATTTTTAGGCTGCATCTTGCAAGACTGAAAGTACTTGTCCCTTGCTTTTTTTTTTTATTCTCCAGAAAATTAGGGAGTCTCCCTTCTGAAACCAGTCCCATCCCCCTTTCTGTGGGCTGAGACATCCCTTACATGCTAGTTGTCTAGTCTGTGGCTCACGCTCTCTCACGCTCTCTCTCTCTTGCTCTCTCAAAGCCTTTCCCAGGCTTTGTTTTTCTACTTTTGCTTTACTCCATAACGAGCTGCTTTTCTTTTTTCTTTTCTTATTTTTTAAAAAGTTGTCTCTCCTTTCTGTCAGTCTTCTAAAGTTCCAACTTCTCCTAATGTTTCTTGCCATTTTCTTTTACTGTGTGTGTGTGTGTGTGTGTGTGTGTGTGTGTGTGTGTAAGTAAGAACAGTGTTTCATGGTGCTTTAGGAAAATGTGTTTAGGTTAATGAAACAAAATGAAGGAAGAAAGAACTTGTTCATTCTAGAACCATCTAGAGGGGGGGGAAATCAGATGGGGTGAATGGGTTCCTTCACTATGATGCATTCCTATTAAAAACAAAATTCAGGAGAGGATGTTCATATCTTCCTCACTTTTCTATCTAACCTTTCTTTCATACTTCTCCCTTTAAAAAAATCTGGTGCCTTGTTTTTATTTCTTCTTCCTTGGAACTATCTACATTTTCATCTCTCCAATTGTTATTGTTTTTCTATTATTGCTAGTACAGTGTCCTTGTCCTATCTTGACAGAAATTCTGCTGTTGAATTTTGCTTTCCTGCTTTGTGCATACATGACACCCTATAAAGTTGTAGAACTAGACACTGTCTAAAGACATTGATTGGTTATCTTTCATCCATTTGTAGTCATCTCAGTAAACCCCCCATTCTTCACAAACATATATTTCAGAGGCTTGTTCTCCAATTTGGAGCATTTGCCTCTCTCATACTTTTACTATACGAGTACTCTCTTTGCAGCCACTTTGAGAATTATGGTGCTGGAAGATATATATCATTTTACTTTTGTAACCTCTATATTTGACAGTTCTACATGCAGAATGAAAGGATAGAAAGTTGTCTTAAAATTGGACATATACTGTATATGTCTTTTGTGAATTTGGGTGTTAAAGGACATTTCTGAAAATACATTGAATAGCCAGGAAAGATGAATAAATAATAAACTGAGAATTGATGCTGACTTAACAACACCTAATCAATCATTCAGTCAATCAGTCAGTCAGTCAATCAATCAAGCTTCAAATGCTTCCTGATATGTCTTTGCCCATCTTTCCCCTATCAGGTTCAGATTTCCTAGCTAAATCTGTAGAAATTTGTAGTAAGATTGCATAGGAAGATATGAAATAATCACAATGCTGTTCCTTCCGCAAGAAACATATCACTTATTTTCCTATCTCCAGAAGATTAATGTTTCCTACTATCCTCTTTTTTGCTTTTAGTTCCTGGTTCCCTCCTGCAATGAGTCACAGATATTTGAGCTGTTGGAACCAAGGGAATAAAATAATAAACAATAAAAAGAGAGGAAATCCTCAAGAGCAACCTTACTGAAAAGAGTAGCAAGAGGCTATGAAGATTGCAAAACCTGCTGAAATATTTTAGTTTCCTGATTTAAAAATTGTGTATTTCTTACTAGCATATGGTTAAGGCATTGAGATAAAATCATGGGGATAAATTGGTTCTCTGGCCACTTCAGAGTTTTGTGCAGCTGGTAAAAGATGTGATCTAAATCTGACATTACACTTCTAGTTTCCTTCCATAGATGGCATACTTGCAAAGAGAAGAGCCTTCCGTATCTTATACGTCAAGAAACCTCTTCGGTTAATTGTCAAGAGAACAGATAGGATGCAGGCAAGACCGTAATCTTCTCTGGGTCATCTGCCAAAGCAAGCAAGGTCAAAACAATATCTAATCAAAGAATATCCAAATGTCTAATAATGTACATAGCTGGATAGTCATTATTTGGCTAACGGCTTTTAAAGCCTCACTTATCTTAAAACAAGCAATGCCTAAACGTTGTTATATTACAGAGTACTATTCTGGTTTTTGTATCCTTTGCCATGTAAGAGGCATTCAGAAAACTTCTCCATAGTAGGACATTCATGATATAACTATAGTAGGCACATGTGTGCAGACACACACAATCAGATAGACACAAACCTGGATACTTTAAGATAGAATTTTCAGTGCCGCCTCCCCCATTGCTTCTCTTCATATAAAAATGTTCCATGAGTCTTAATTGATGAAAGATCTTAAGGGCTATTGGCATAAGTAAAGTAGCAATCTTATCCACTGCGTGAGAACTTCTGTCTTCACCCTGTTCATTTATTCTTCCGGTCAGAAAACAATCAGGAATTCCATCACCATATATTTGATTGTACTGCTGAAAAGCAAATCATTTTCACGTTGAAATTAAAAAAAACCACACCATATGCTTTTTTTGCTTTCCTTGGTGGTCTCGCGGATTGTCTGGAAATTACTGCGATCTGCCATCTTCTTGGCTTTCAATCCAGGTTACGAAGACCTATTATAAAGGCATTACTGCTAATGGTTATTTTATAATGCATTTTTCATGTCATTCTGAAGGTTTTTTTTTTAAGTGCTTGCTTTTTTCCCATGTTATGTTTATTTAATACAGCTGGATTTCATTGTCTTTCATTCCTAAAAGAGCAGAAAAAGTTAGTCGTGTCCTGGTCTGTAGAAGTTCCATCTTCCTGACCAGCAGATCTTTCTGACAGTCTGCAAATTTTAATTGTTTGCTGCTGCATTTGTGTGATTGAGACAATGTAGGGATACAGTCAGGATACTGTGCATCCTGCTTCACACAGTCACTCTTACTGAGCTAGCTGAGATGGTTTGCCTTTAAACTACGCCACAATTATTATACTTGGGGAAATTAAGTGATGTTGCCCAATCAAGAATGGCCCAGAACACCCAGGGACCTGTCACAGCCCCGCATATACAGCGTGATAGAAGTTGTTTATGTTATTCTGTTGAGTTGTGTAAATAATATAAAAGTAGGGGAGCTATATGTAAATCCATTGTCTTGGAAAGATCACTTTCTGGTCAAGTTTGGAATGTCAGCTGTTAGGGAACACACTAGTTAAAATGATCCAACTGAAGGCACTTGATCGATCTGGACTTTAGAATGTGCTTGAGGAATTCCTCCTTATCTCTCAGTGATATTTTCAAAGTCCCGGCTGGTTTGAGAAATGTGGAGATAGGCCAAGCAAATGATACTGCTGCTTTTTAAATGGTCAAAGGGAATTGAGAGCAACAAAGGACATGGCAGAGGGTAAGACCACAAGTGGAGGAAATCTTGCAACAAATTGGTTCAATCAATGATCGGGGCTTTTCTTCTGGACATACAACTGTGCTATAGCTGTAGATGAACAGAAGAGGTCCTATATCCATGCCTTCATTGCATCTGCAAAGAACAGGCGGATGCTCCTCTGCCATACCGTTTAGTATCTTCTCCATTAAGGTTCTGCAAATGGCAGTAGGGACTATTATGATTAATCTTTTCAATGTTTATCAGATTTTTCCTCAATTGGGAATCCTATAACCTTAATTGAAACAAAGTACAAGAAGGTAACTTCTGTAAACTTCTTGTTTGGGTGTGCCCAAAGGATCTTTCAATCATGTAAATCCTCTTCTGAAATCCAAGAATTATATATTTGAGATCCAGGTTTAATATTTTTCCTTCGCTGGAAGAACACAAAAGAGTACAATATAATATTGGAACTTGATTCCACAAATACATGTTTAGGTTTAAGTTATTTCCCTGTCTAGGATTAGAGTTTTTTTCTTTCTCTTTGCTTGCCTCTCTCTCTCTCTCTCTCTCTCTTTAGTGCAGCTGCTAATGGATTGTGAAGATTAAAGGATTCTGTAATTTGTGGTATAGGAGCTTTGTTCATGAAGAACTTCTATTCATTTCTCTTTCCCCTTTTAACCTATTGTTCTGTAAGGATGCACAACACAGAAAATAAATTGCTGTTTCCTGACAGGTCATTAGAAGTTCTACCTCCCAAGTGCACATATTTTTTTAAACTTGTCTTTGATCAATATTTAAGCTCTCCTTTTTCCTATTGTGAAGGGACACACAACTTCCATAGTTCAACTTAAAGCTCTCTGAAGTGATGGCTATATTTTAAAAAGAATTTAAAGCATCTCTGTGTTAGTAAGTCAACACAAGTATTCATTTTAAAAGTAAAATGCATTACATACAACTGTTGACCTTAGCAGTCATCCTATAATTGAATACTACTAGAATTCAATATAATTGAATTCTGCGGAATCATTTAGTTTTTCATCAAACGTTTAGTGTAACCAGGAGAGGGGGGGAGAAGAAATATATATGCCCTGCAACATATGCACTGCTCGTGATACTAGTATGTCTCCTATTATTCTTGTTCAACAGTAGCATCATGCCTGGACAAATATCTCCAAATTATTTACTTTTATTCACGGGTCTTTTTTATCCATTTCTGTATTAACTTCATGGGGAAAGAGTTTTCTTTTTCATTTCACATATTTATTATGCACAGCGAAGACCTTTCAAAATTATTGAAGTACCGCCTCATGCAACTGCCGGTATTCTGAGGTGATTTCTGTCCCTCTGGTAGAAAAGATTTTTAAAAATAAAAAATAAAAAAATACCTGTTCTTCCTTGGAGATTAGCATACTATATATAATGCCATCGGCACTGTCAGATGTTCACTAAGCAGGTCAGATTAATTAGACTTTCCACCTAAGAACAATTCTCTGAGAGCAGACAACTAAGCAGTTTCTCAGTTCCTCTTTATCAATCAATAATATCCATTATAAGATCCTTGGTTTTCCTCTTGAGAACACAAAAGTCACCCTATTTCCCTAGTGAGTCTGAATTTTTAAAATTCTGTTTTCGCTTTGTCACTATGGAGTACTGAATGTAGATTAATGAGGGGGGAAATGAATTTCAACAACTGTAGAATCAGGTTGCCACATAACAAAATGGACAAAAGTGAAGGTGGTCTGAATACTTTCTGAATGCGCTATAGACCAGGCAGTTAGGCAGCCAGCAAACAGTTCAAGGCAAAATGGTATAAGCCTGAAAAGAATACATATTGTTTCCAATAAGGAACTACTCCCAAGCAGAAAATTTTAAATTAAAAGCTGTAACTTCCCACCCTTCCTCGGCTGATATTCATCAAATTTTATCCGGTTGCAAGATTTCCCATGCCTGTTAAACCTGATTTGGCTGCAAAGTTATCCAGTGTCGAAGTGTGGTCTTCAGATGTGGACGATGATTAGGAAGACATATTTCAATGATCGCTTTTGCGCTGCCAGCCCCATCAGTAACGCTAAGCCAGCAACTAGCTGCATCACTCCTGTTCTGGGCCCTTCCAGACCATGAGCCTCTTCTACCCAATTCTTGAGAACATTTGCATCTGAAAATAGAGCATAAATGGACAGGCATAAAAATGTTTGGCTGCACCAAGAAATGGTGGGAATTGTCAGGATTTACTGCTGAAGGAGGCACACCATGATCCAGATTACTCAAAAGAGTGTAAAGTCCCCTGGTATTTCAGAAGCAGTGTAGACAAGTTGCTGGTCCATTGAGGCCTCTGACAGTCCAATCTGTTTGTAGAACCCTCCTGAAACTTGACTGGGATTATTTCGGATTCTCTTTCTTACTCGCTCCTTTAGATGCTGTCCTCCTAGTAAGGTTATTTCTGTTTGAATGAAACTTGGATTGAATTCACAGCTTAAAAATAAACCTTATAAAATTTTAATATGATAAGAGCTGCTTGTGAGGCCAGGACATCCAGGCATCTTAGGCTGCCTTATTTTTAAGTTCTCCTCCTTTACAAGTAAGTGCTTCAGTGCTTCTCTACATTCTCATATTTAACTCATCAAAATGGTGAACAGCTACCACATTACCATATAGCAGTGTAGATCAGATTCCTGGATAGAAAGTTCTGGTAGTGGAGACTAATTTTGGTTCAGGTGCTGAACCAGATGGAGAAAGCTTGATGGCATTGTCTCCTCATTTAAAGAATTGCCGTCAGACAAGGTCACAAGCATTTGCTGTCTTGGAAAACTGCCTTTTTAATTTTGGTAGCCAGTTGATCTAGCATATTATTCAGTGTGCAGTCTTATGTCATGCATGAAGGCAAGCTAATTTTGCCTCCTGAGATCTCATTTCTACCACAGACTGTCTCTCTTTCATCTGAGCCAGGACATTCCACCCACATACAGTCACACATCCTATAGCTTGGAGCAATATTTGCACTCTCTTGGTGCCTTTAGAGCAATGGCCTTTTGCTGAATAATTACCAGTTGTGGGAGAGATCAGTTCCTGTTTTGGGGACAAGAGTTATCATTGTAACAGTTCCTAAAAGTGTTGTAACCACCATAAGGATTTGCTGTGATCTAGAAAATTAGCGGTGTCCAAGTCACATTAAGGGAGATGTTTAAACACAGCTGTGACAACCCTCTGGATTTCCTTCAGTACAATCTTTGCCAAAATTGTTAAGCATGTACTTGGTCACAATATCCAAGCAGTATAGATGTCCAGAATGATGTGGCATTTGGGAGAAGGATCTTTTCTTCCCATACTTTGTGGTCACTCACCCATCTCCTAAACCCGTGATGGCGAAACTATGGCACGAGTGCCACAGCTAGCACGCACAGCCCTCTCTGTGGGCACGCAAGCTGTCACCCAGCTCAGTTCCACCGCACATGCGCACACGCCTCCCGCCGGCCGGCCAGCTGATTTTCAGGGAGCAGGGGGCATGCAGGAGATGCACGTGCATGTGCAGGGTTACATGTGCGGGGGCGGAGGTTGTCCGCGTGGGGGTGGGGAGCCCGGAGTGTGTGGCGTCCCCCCCATGACCTGTTTTTTGTCCCAGGAGGCTGCAAGGAGGCCTACTAGTCCCAAAACGAGGGGTGGAGGGGACGCACACATGCATGGGAGGAGGTTGGGGAGGTCCCGTGCACATGCGGTGTGTGTGTGTGTGTGGAGTACATACATGCCCAGGTGGGTGCATTGCATTATGGGTGCCAGCATACCTGCGTGCTGTCATGCACGTGCTTTCGGCACACAACAAGAAAAAGGTTAGTCATCACTGTCCTAGAGAGTTCACTATTCACCCATTCATGAGAATCAACTGGTGAAAGAGTTTGATGGTAGCTAGGAAGATGGGTGAAAAGTGTGCCTGAAGCATGTGGAAGACTCATCAAAATTCCTAAGCTTAGGAATGTTCCAAATGGAGTTCTGCACAGCTAGAGAGTCCATTTGTGGGAACTCATAAGTGGCTACTCAAAAGAACCATAATATTAATAAGTAACCAGTTCTTCTACAAGATTTTACCTTCCTTGGAGTGTTGACAAGATACAGATTTCTTCAATGAATAGCTTTCCTAATTATCATCCGTTCTGAAGTATATTTTAGAGGTTCCATACAAATGAACCTTTTTTTTTCCTTTAAAAAAATTGATAACTAAGTAGGATTTTCTTCTAATTAAATCACCAGTGGTTTTCAGTTAAATTATTAATTATTAATTAACGTTTTGTAGTAATTCTCAGTGTTTATCATAATGAGGGAAATTATAGCCTTTTTTTTTTGCATATTAAAAAAAATTATGGCTTGGAATCTTGAATAGGAATTCATTGTATAATATGTTATGTGCGCATGCACGTAGATTGCAGGAGTGATCTGTTTGCGTTCATTGGAATTGCGATCTGGACGGCTGCTGTTTGGTCAAAATCTATAAAAGATGAATTTCCAACCTTCATAAAATTGCAAACAAATTGCAAAGTTTGCATTTCAGGGACCAGAACTTGGTACGTTCAAATGGAAATTTAAAAAAAACAAGCAAACTGTTTTCAGGTATAGGACAAATCCCACATATGTGGTTTATAATCAAACAGAGTGACAGAAATTATTAGACTTGGTTACTTCTAGAAATGAGGTAGCAGAAGGAACTGTTAGTTATTTCTAAAACTGGAGAATCATTACCGGTATTGAGTGAACATTCTCTTACACTACTTGCTATTTTCAAATGTATGTGGGTTGCACACGTGTTTGAATATTTGATTTCCTGTTTGTAGGCAAATTAAAGATCAGAATAAGAAGGTAGCAAATTTAAAGCATAAAGAACAGGTGGAAAAGAAAAAAAGTGCACAAATGTTGGAAGAAGCAAGGAGGCGGGAAGACAATCTTAATGACAGTTCCCAGCAGTTACAGGTAACATCATATCATATATATGTAATGCATGATGATCTGAATTAAACTGCTTTGCTTTGCTTTAAAACTTACTCTGAATGAAGGATTGTTTTATACTTAAAGATGTAACTTTGCCCTCATAATATTCTAAGCTTCTGAATACAATAAATCATTTGGCTTTAACATTTTAATCTCTCTCTCTCTCTCTCTCTCTCTCTCTCTCTCTCTCTCTCTCTCGCTCTCTCTCTAACATTTTAATCTCTCTCTCTCTCTCTCTCACACACACACACACACACACACACACACGGACGGACGGATTATATTGTACAGTAATTAATTTTTAGTTCAATCAATAACCAGCATAAAACAAAAGCATTCAAACAAAAGAGTTAAAAATACAAAGCATTTCAGGCGGCTTCTTTGGTAAAAGAGTAAAATATTGTGACAAAAAGTGATTTACATAAAACTTTGAGTCTAAAATAGAATAGAAATAGTAGTAACACTAAAATGCTAAGTCTAAAACTACTGGTTCTGATCAAAAGAGAAGCATAAATTTCCTTGGCACAATGTAGGTTTTTTTTTTATGTGTATCTTCTAAAACAACCAATAGTAAAACATCGAATTGAGCTAGGATTAGAGCCTTTCTCAGTTTGGAAATGGAGATAAAACTTAAAAATCTGGCAAAACAAAAGAAATGGCCTGCTGAGATATTGAGAGATACACAAATTTCAGTAAATATTATCAGACTTACAGAAGTATCTTTCTAAACAGCCTGACATTCCTTCATTTTACACTTATTCGGTGTATATTTCCTCCCATTCATCACAGAATATTTATAGGTGCTATATATTGTGGTAAGCATATGCAAATATGAGTTTATGTATAATAGATATTGTGTTCCTATGAAATCTAAGTGTGTATCTAATGGCAAAAATGTAGACCTTATTGCTACTCAAGCAATAATAGTTTAGAGTAGCTCAAAATAGCTTGTCCTATATCTAGGCTTACTTCTGACTGGCTCTCGCCAAATTCAGTAAGATTTTAGGTTAAAAAAATTCAAACCTTTCACCAGAAACCTAATTTAAGGGATTAATGTATAACCTAGGCATATGACTGATTCTTGAGTGATGATTGATTGATAGCTAATTGTTTTGTGATAGCAACAGTTGTCACTTTCATTTCATTAATTTTTCCAGAGGATTTGTTGAATAGTAGTGTAGGTGTTTTTGTGTGTATATTTCTGAATCTGTAATACACAGAATTAAATGTTCATCTGATTATATTGTAATATTAAGGGCCACCAATTTTATGTGAGACAAAATGATCAATGGTCTATATATTTCACATTTTTGAAAGTGGAAATTAACCGGATTAATTTTATTTACAAAAATAATTGCTCCTTACCACCAATGCAGAGTACATGGAAATCTGTTTCGTAGCTCTGCTTTTTTTTAATTCCTCATGTTTCTACATAATTATTCAGCTGTATTGTACTTGGACAAACAATTCTTTGCAGAGCTGAAGATAACAACTAAAGATACTGAATGTGATAGTCTGGATCCTGATATAAGGTAGACAACCTAATGAGTATTTTTCCTGTGTAGGTAGTCAGAACAAACAGCATACTATAATTTTCTAGGGCTGCCTTTTACAGACTGAGTATAATTCTAAGGCTTTTAGCAGCGTCATAAGAATGTAGTCAACAAAGCTGCAGAAGGCATAAAAGAACTAGCATTCTTGATGCCAAGCTAGTTGCTCTATGAAGGTCATTCAGTTATCCTTTGTTGATAGAGTATTCTGATAGGAACACTTTTTAATCTCTTAGATCCATGTTGCATTCTGCTCTTGTCTTTCCTAATACACATCCATTAGTAATATCTAGGAAACGAACAAATCTTTCTACTTCGGTTTCACTTTTTTCCTTGTATTCTACTTTCTTACTCGTTTCCCGTTTTTTTTAAAAAAACAAAAAATTATATATATATAGGAATGCATTTCTTCTAATGTTTGGATTTTTTTACATTCAATTGTGTGTTAATATGTCTATTTTGGCCAGCTGGTTTCTCAAAAGGTAATAGCATTTTTCTTATTTTCTGTTAATAGAATTTAGAAACTGGTACCAGGTTTTAGTTTGCAAAATGATCAGGAATTCAGATTTGACATCCCATCATTTTCCATTTCCTTTTAATGAAAATCAAGGCTTTATGCTCCACTCTTTCCCATGCGGTGTTTTCCTATCTTAATACTGTGCTTTGAACATGTATATTTCACACAACTAACAATGTCACCCTTATGGGCATATTGTAGGTATCTTTCATTCAGAAAAGCCTAGCAGGCCCTGATATAAATACCATTCGTGGTCAGCTGTGTAGGATTCTAGAATTAGGGAATTATCCTGTCATATAATTGACCGAATCTAAAGCACTTGGTAGATGTTCATTTTATCATAACCGCAAATCGATCAAATCTTTATTACAATCATAGACCAGCAAAAGGAAGGTATAACAGCTAGGAAAGTTCTTGTTTACAAGTTCAGAAACAGAAAATGATCCAACGTTTGCTGTAATGCATTTCAAGTTTTCAGATTTCATTAATCATCTCTAGTTGGTTATATTTTCCAGCATTAAATTAATATTTAATGTAGTATTTTGATCTGTGTAAACACGTGTTTTATTGTGAGAAGATTATATTCCTAGTCATATAGTACAAGATTTTTCAAATACAACTTATCTTATTCCTTTGTCTTCAGTTTTTCACCTGATTTTTTTTCAAGTGGATTAATTCTTTATAGGAAAGGGGGTTGAGAAATCCCAGTATTGTGGGGGTTTTTTAAGACAGTTTTTCTTAAGTCATTTACAACATCTCATGCTTCTTCTGGTTTCTTACTTTTGAACTGTCAGGTTGAGGGTACCTGTGAAGAAAGGGTAATGCTTGCTGTACATCTACATCTTCTGCCTACTAACCTGAATTGCATGCGAAGATGTGCTTTTGCACAAAACACTACCCACCAGTCTCTAGCTGTCTTAACACTAATTGCACTGCTATTGCTCATCTCAGTTTGCTAACCTTTATCTTGACTATGGATTTACTCCAGCTCTTCCTTCACCTTACATCTATGATTTTCTTCTGTATGAAAACTTAACTTTATGGAATTCCATTGCTGGAAACTCCCTTGTGGGTGACCTAGCACTTGACTTATTTGCTCTAGAAGCTACTTCATCTGGTGTCCTATCATTTTCCAGGATAGTTTGCATAAGAAGGATGATCGAATTGAGGAGCTAGAAGAAGCACTGAGAGAGAGTGTACAAATAACTGCTGAACGGGAAATGGTATTAGCTCAAGAAGAATCAGCCAGGACACAAGCTGAAAAACAGGTTTGCATGCTTATGGTCAACCGGTATTGATATTTCAGGTTAACATGGGTAACATAAGTAAAGGAAATATATTAAATAATGTGATGTATAATTAATTTTTTCCCCCCATATATAAATCTTAGGCCTGAAAATAAGCCTTCTCAGTAATGCTATCACATTTCACTACATAAGAAGCAGTTCGAATCAACTTTGTTCTAAGAATGTGTTAATAGATTGTTCTTGAGCATTGTTAGACTGCAACTTTTATAAATGGCTAACAGCATAGTCTTTGTTTAGAGATGTTATTGTCCAAAACATTTAAAAGCTGCCAGATTGACTACTCCTGAACGACTACTCCTGAACTAAACCACATAAATAATGTTTAAGATTAAAAGGTGGAGAGAATGAACCAAATAAAGTGAAAAATATGACTGGTACAGCCCGGCTAGGGGAAGGAAGGAAGGAAGATACAGAGGGTCAGGCAATTGTTTCAAAAAATTAGAATCCGAACCTTTTTCTCTTTGCTATAGTAAAGACTGAAACCACAGTAGACCCAAGAACAAAGTAGATCTTCAGAATGGTGATGAGATCAGGTCCCTTTCATAAATATGTTGTTTGATATATTTTTCCCCAGAAACTATAGCTATCAGCTATCAAAATAAATCTCACAAAGAGCATTTCTCCACGTATAAATAGAATATTGTATTCAAAGAAGAAATGAGTGGGGTTTTTTTTTTTTGCTTTAATCTTGACCCCCCACCTCCGAAATGAAACTGTAATCCAAAGAGGATGAGGTCAGCAACCTCCCTAGCTAGCAGCTGTGTCTTGGGCCAGCTGCAGCTTTCAAGTCATCTTTGTAAAGTAGCCCCATTAGGTATCTCTTTTGTGTTGCCAAAGGTTTTGCTTGCTATGACTTTCACCTACTGCTCCAGCAGGAGTCCTAGGTCTCAAGAAATACCCAGGATCAACCACTGGCTCTTTCTAGGGAAGTTCAACCTCATCAAGAACTATTGATGGAATTTCCACGGAATTAGAGAGTTTCTGTACTAATGAAAGCCGTTTTATTCCACCTAGTCCCTCACAGTTTCCAAACACTGGTCAGGAGTTTCTGCTCATTGCTTCTTTGGCCTGGAGACATGATAGAAAGTTAGGAATAATTGGCATATTGATGTTACTGAAGCATACTAATGTTAACGAAGCCAAAGCAACAGATAACTTCTCCCAGTAATTTCATGTAGTTGTTAAAATAAGATAGAAGAGAATGAATACCTTGAAATAAGGAGTTGGTTTGACCTTTCCTTCCCCAGTAATACTAATCAGATGTGTTTTTCGAGAAGGAATGAAACCTTTGCAAAATAGTATTTCCAGTCCCCAGTGCCTGAACAGACAATTCAGAACAATACTATGGGCATTTGTATTGAATGTGCAACATGAAATAGGCAAGAATTGGTAGTGTACCATAATGTTCTTAGAGATGACCACTGTAATATAGTCAGGTCTGTGTGTGTATATATCTGCATGTATACAACACACACAAATGCAGTTAGGTCTTTTCCCACCAAGGTGGTATCCATTTATCTATTCCTACTCTACTTTGTTGTTGTTGTTGTTTTACTGACATTAAGTTGATTTAGTTCTCTAAATCGAGTTTCACTTTGAAGGACTAGTGCAAATTAAGAGTTGAAAACCTTTGGAAGCTTTACAATAGCCTTTCAGCTTACCAACAAACCCATAAATCCAGTTATCACCTTCGTATCAGGTTTCTGACTTTGCATAGAGGAATTATTTTTATTTAAGTAAACGTTTCAGTGTAACGAGTTAAATCAAGCAGCTGCTTTAGTTAAACAGACAGTTTCATTTAAGTAGAGGCCCAGATGCAGGGAGGGATAGAAACCTTATTGGTTGTTAGTATTTGGCGCCAGCTTATTGTCTTTTTCAGGTTTTTTTTAATCCCTTCTTTTTTCCATTGCTTAACAAGCTGCAACTGCTGTTTCTTCTCTTCAGGTCTGGAAAGGTCAATAGATTTGAAGAATGGTTTCTTTTTTTTCAGTGAGGAAAAGATTTTAGGGTATTTTTTACCCATGATTCATGCCACAGCTTTGCCGCGATATTATGCTATGTGGAAGATCACATTGAGTTAATACATTCTGCACACAGAGAATCAAATTCTCTCTTGGTGAGCTCTTTTGAGGTAGTTCAGAAAAGAAACCAAAACCATGAGTACTACTAATACTACCCTGTTTCCCTGAAAATAAGACCTCCCCAGATAATAAGCCCAATCAGGCTTTTGAGTGCATGCGCTAAAA
>JANHFT010003829.1:23112-36063 GCA_032467955.1 Pseudoxenodon macrops
TCTGTCAGGAAACAAAGTCTTCTAGAAGCGCAAATGGGGGTGGGGAAGAGAAACATTGCTGAATTCCAATCCATTCCCTTCTCTCACTCTCTCTCTCTCTCTCTCTCTCTCTCTCTCTCTCTCTCTCTCTCCATCTGTCTATCTATCTATCCCTCCCCCACCCCCATTCTCTCTCTTTCACACACACACTTTTTGTTCTTTCTATGTAGCTGTCAAACCTGTCCCATTTTGGGCATTTAGGAAAGAAAGACCCTTAACTCCATTTGCGGGCAAGGTATGCTTTTACTAAAGCCAAGTGGTAACAGCGTAAGCAAAGCCAGATCTGAAAATTCCTGTGTAAACCTGATAATTTTCTCCTCTCACAGACCCTCCGCCCCTCTTAATCATCTTGTTAAGGTTCAAACCAGTTGTTTTGGTAACAGTTCTAAAGTTTGGCGCCTTTTTGGTGGGGTTCGCATTCGGTTCCCATGCCTGCGTCCTTGGATCATTCAACCATTGTCTCTGGTTGGCACTTCTGGTTCCCTGTATCCTCCCATCCCCTCTCCTCAAACTTTAAGGCAGGATGCCATCAAAGCAAAATAGAGCTGCAGCGGTGTGATGGCAGATCGGACAGTAGCTCTATCACAAGGGCTTCGGTATTACTATTGTGCACATCTGTCAGCGCACTCTATGGCTGGATCCATTCTTCATCTGAAAAACACAAATCTGTGAAGGGAGGGGAGGGAAGGAACCACTGTACTGCATGTGCAACCTGGTTAGGGGGAATAAACAAAGTACAAACACAGGGCAAGCGAGAAGGCATTCAGTTCCACATCACTGTGCACTGCACAGCATGGATGTGCCAAGTGTTCTAGCTCATGAAATATTTCACCTTTCAGGAAGGATAATAGCTTTTGCAGTCTCATGAAGCATGACCAATGCGGCCTTGCATCTTTTGTTTTCAGCATCAACTAATATACTCTCTTCTTTGGAAGGCTCAGTTCAGCCATGGAATATACATATATATATATTGTAAAAAACACCACTACATTCCTTGTCCTATTTAAGGCAGCATTATTTCCATTGCCATTTTCCCAAGATATACACACTTTAGTCAAGGAAGATTTCAATTGGTAATACAGAACATTAGGGAAAATAGATAGGATATTTATCTACTTATTTACTTATTGCGTTGTTGTCACACAAAAGAAGTACCTCCTCCACTGGGAGTTTTGGGTGTTGTTGTTTTGTTGCAGAAGAGATAAAGAACAGAGACAGAAGGGAAAGACCGTGGAACAGTAAGAGGTGATATTTATTTTAACTACTTAGGGGCATACCTGATGAATCTGTAGAAGAGCAGGCAGAGCTAGGGAGGCAGAATTAAATGTGTCATCAGTTTAGAGTTCTTGCATTGCCACAAGAAATAAAGTCCAACCCCCTTGAATTCTGTTGATCCTTATCTAGCATCAATTTAGCGCTGACCATTAGTTGACTACATTCTTGAGTACAAGCTTGAAGAAATCTTCTATTGCTGCTACTTCCTGAATGATCCTGATTCTTTGCACCTAACATTAACCTATCTGAATATTGAGGCATGCCGTAATGTGGCTGGTTGGTTTTACCTTTGCACATGTGCGAACCAGAGGTGGGTTCTGAATCTTCTTACCGCTGGTTCGCTCAGGGTTGCGCCTTGAGCACGCACGCAAAGCATGCGACCGAGCGCACACGTGGCAGTCAAATACTAGATTCTGTGCATGGAGCAAAATCCAAGATGGCGGCGCCCATGGGGCCACCGACAGATCCGGCTCCGTGACGTCATCACAGAGTTACTACCTACTCTGTAGAACCGGATAGAACCGGTAGGAACTCATCTCTGGTGTGAACCTAATCACTGGATTCACAGATATTTATCAGGTCATCCCCAGACATCCCTAATAGCAGTGATGATACATAATTTAGCAGTTTCATACAGCCAGTGACTTACAGCACTTTAGCATGCTAGCTGAAAACTGGATTACTGGAAGTCATTTATGGGATGCTTCCACTTAACTATGAGCACTGGGGATGGAGGGAGCCCAGTCGTCTTAGATTTGTAGACATTGTGTTGGAGAAGGAAAAGATTCAGTAGAACAGATTAATAATTCCTGGCATCAACATTTGCAGCTAAACAAAAAAAGGAATGTGCATTTTAAGGACTATGGAAATGTAAATTTATAATTTTTGAAAAGAAAATATACAAGAGAACAAAAGGAATGCCAACAAAGACTTATAGAATAGTATTATAAACCCTGAAGGAAATACGTTATGGGTTGTTTTGTTTTTTTAAAGAAATGGGGAATTACAAGTGTAAACCACGGATGCATTTTGCCAATGAGAGTTGTTTCCATTGATTGAGGAAGGGGGGAAAAATCAGTTCGACTTTCTTCCCTTCAGGAAGTAGTATGAGTCCATGGAGCTTCAGACTCTTCTGTGGAGGATCCCAGCTTCCTCCATGAGTTAACAAAGGAAAGAGGAAGGTTATCAGGAAAAGACGTAGCGGGATGTTTTGCATGCTTTGAAGACCTGGAGAGTTTTGACTTGGAACAACCTCTGCGAATCATTAAAAAAAAAGAAAGCAATGCTGTGCCAAGGATACTTTGGAAGGGGGCAAAACCACAAGTACCAATCACTTTGGCTTGTCACCTGCCAAAAGAAATGAGCTTTTGTAACATTTCCAGCTCGATACAGGTACTACTTCTGACTTGTTAACTCCGGCTAATCCACTCGTGTTCCCTTGGCTTTTGCTATGATGTACCTAGGAAGATTAGCAAGGAGACCATTAAGGTAAGGATCAAAGGGCTTGTGAGATGGGAAGTCTGGCTACTTGGAAGAGCCCTTCGATGCTCCAATGGGAGGCCCTGACAATGTGAGATACACTACCGATGCCAGATTTCTCTCTTCTCCATCAGGATTGGGGAAATAGAGTCTTTATTTATTAAGCTTATATCCTGCCCATTTCACTATCCAGAGTGACTCCAGGTGGCTTAATAGGGGACAAAAACATAAATATAAAAACATGAAAACCATTAAAATTAACAACAGCTAAAGAAAAGGTAAAAACCAAGAGTATGGATGGTATGTGGAGGGGTGAGAGTTTGTCTATTAACCAACCACCTTCAGCATAGTGTGGCTCCATCTGGGCTCTAAATCAACTGGCAGAGCCAGGCTTTAAGGGTTTTCCAGAAGGATGGAAATAGATCTCACTTCCAGAGGAAGGATGTTTTAGAGGGAGGAGGCCATGACAGAGAAAGCAGTGGTGAAATGCTACCTACTTGGTCCATTTCGGGCGAGTAGGTAGCAGCGGCTGCCAGTGGTTCGGAGAACCAGTGGCGGCCATTGCCCGAGGCTCTGCCTACCCACCTGAACCATTTCCGGGTTTTTACCCACTGCGCATGCGCAAAGCCTTCTTCACATGCGCAGAGGGTGAAAAAGTGTGCGTGACGCATGTGCGCGAGATAGCTAAGCGAGGGTGTGCATGCAAATCATGCGCTTCCAAACCAATAGGGAAGGTAAGTAGTTTTCACCACTGCAAGAAAGCTATTCTCCTTGCCCTCACTAGCCAAAATTCTGACAGTGTCCTTAGAAGGTCTCTTCTGCTAGAGTGAGTAGGACAGGCCAATCTTATTGGAGCAAGACAGCTCCTCAAATAACTTGGAATTAAGGGAAATTGTCAACACTCAAGGTCAGTTTTAAGCTAGAGGTACCTCATCTGCTTTATTTAAACTTATATGTATGTATCAGTGGTTGCATGCCCTATGTAGATGCCATACACTAAATAAAGTAAAACCTGCAGTTTCACAGGGGATGAGTGTCAAACTCAAGGCCCGTGGGCCCGATCCAGCCTGCGGGTGGGTTGCTTAGATCTGGGGCCGCCCTGGAAATAATGAAGGACAAGCCCGCAGTACCTCTGCCAGAGAAAATGGAGCTTGTGGGGGGGCTGCACGTTGCCCTCCCAGGCTCTGTTTTTGGCCACAACTGCCTCTTGCAGCCCACTGCCAGCAACAACAGAGCACAGTTTTGCTGGTGGAGTGTTACAGGAGGCCATCGCAGCTGGAAATGGGGCCTGGGAGAGCCATGTGTGGCCCCCTGAGCTCTGTTTCTGCTGGCAGAGGGCTGCAGGAGGCCGTTTTTGCTGGTAGAACACTCGGGCCACCACAGGCACCTGACACGAGTGATGTCAAGCTGGTCACGTCCACTCTGGCCATGCCCCCCCCCCGAGGTCAAACACAACCCTGATGTGGCCCTCAATAAAATCGAGTTCGACATCCCTGTCAAACCTAGAAGGCTTAAGTATCACTTTACAAAGGCTGCAACAAAAATGAACTTTTTAAATGTGATAAAATGGAGAAGTATTAAATAGATGAGGATTAACCCTTCTTAATTATGCTTAACTGCTTTAATGTTCATTAAACTGAAGTTTATAATCCATTTTGGTTTTGGGTCTATGACTCGCTACTTTTTGGAGTAAGTACCACAATTGCTGAGTGTGTGGTCCACAGATTAAAAAAACTTATCATGTATAAATACAAATAAATATGTATCATTGCTCTTTGTAGAGTCTCGTCTGCTACTATCCTTGCAAGATGAAGTAGCTTTACCTCTGATATTTAACTGGCATATGTTTCATTGTTAAATTTTCCAGCCTCAGTAAAAGAATAAGTGAGTTTTCACTCTCATCTACTTCCTAATTTATTTGAATCTCCTTCCATACAAGACACTTTATATGATACATGATATTACAGAATGTGACTCTTATTTCATTTTCAAGCTCAGACAAACAATAAATGTGAGAATTATGCCTGCTAATTTGTATAAATGAAAACTATAACAACAGATGAAAACCGCATAGGGCAGTCTGGGGAGTTGACTTTTAAGAAAGCCAGAAGGCTTCTCTGCTGAAATGGAAGTCTATTTATTGCTGTTGTTATTTATAATGGAGGCATGGATTGCAAATGGATGCCAATCCTATTAATTAAACAAATGAATGCATTTGTGTACTTAAGAATGTCTCTACCCTCACATTTATTTGCAACAATCCTTTTGAGGCCTGCCAAGATTTTACCAGGACGATTTGCCTCTTGGTAAATGTGGCTATCAGTCTTCATCTTGACAACCATTTTATGAAAAGCAAATCTCTCATACAGCCCCATTGTTGAACCAAAATAGACTATTTCTGCATTAGTAAAGATAAAGGTTTCCTGTCAATCGTGTCTGACTCTAAAAGGCGGTGCTCATCTCCATTTCTTAGCCGAAGGATCCAGCATTATCTGAAGACATTTTCTACGGTCATGTGGCCAACATTCAGTGGTTCACTGAACCACTGAACAGAACACTGTTACCTTCCCACAGAAGTGGTACCTATTTATCTACTTGCATTTGCATGCTTTTGAACTGCTAGGTGGGCAGCAGGTGAGACAAGTAACAGGACTCACCCTGTCGTGCGGTGCTCAGGTCTTGAAAACTGGGCTCTCAGCTTTCTAGCTGACAAGTTCAGCATCTTTAACTGCTGAGTCATCACACCCCCTTCAATTTCTGCATTAAAAAAAACAACCTCAGTGAGCTTTGTTGGCTTCCAGTTGTTTGTATGTAGATATCTTTAAAGACCTTCATGGTTTGGTTGTGGGCTATTTATGGGGATTGTCTCCCCAGTTCTTTCCACTTATCCCACCTAGTTTGGCAAGAGTGACACACTCCTGACTCTGACAGTTAGGGTCAGCTGCCAGGGGCCAGAAGGATAGCCTTTTCTGCTCTGGCAGACCATGCTATGGAATATCAGTCCACCTGAGATTATGTTAGCACCAGTACTGCTGGCTTTTTGCAAGCCCCTAAATACATGGTTATGTACCTGGACCTGGGATCCGGGAAGTGTGAGACTGCCAAACTCTTGGCTATGTTGCAATGGTGGGGTTCAATTTTTTTTACTACCGGTTCTGTGTGCGTGACTTGGTGGGCATGGTGTGGCTTGGTGGGCGTGGCAAAATCCCCATTTCCTCCCGATCAGCTGGGACTTGGGAGGCAGAGACTAGATGGGGGGTGGGGCCAGTCAGAGGTGGTATTTACTAGTTCTGCAAACTACTCAAACTTTCCGCTACCAGTTCTCCAGAAGTGGTCAGAACCTGCTGAAACTCACCTCTGCTATGTTGATGGTTGTTTTATGATGCTTGGCTGCTTTTATTTTATGTTATGTATTTTATTTGCCTTTATCTTTTTCATTGTAAAATGTATATAAATCAGATTAAACCAGCAAACAAACTTCAGGGGGAAGAGATAGGCGGTGGACTTGTGAAAAGTTCAATACTCATCACCGATGCTTCTGGAGGAAGCATTTTGGCAAAGTTAGGTATCACAAAGGCTCTTAGCGTAAATTCTGAAGGGTGGTGGTAGGAGAATTAATGAATTTAAAAAATATTTTAAAGATTTTCTTTCACTCAGACTGCATTGGAAAAGCATCCAAAAAGCTTAACAGGCTACGTTTTCCAAAGTGTTTCTAAATGCAGGTAGTCCTTGTTTAAGTACTGGCCACTTAGCAACCATTCAAAGTAATAAGGAGCCTCCCAAAAGGTTCTTACCATCTGGTTCTAGCACACGCAGACCCCCGGTCATATGCATTTCAGGTGCTTGGCAACTGGCCAGGTGTGGGCTGTGGATCTTTTTGCTGTTGGTTTGCTCAGGGTTGCGCCTCATGCAATCAATCAAAAATTATCCAAGATGGCGGCACCCACGGAGACACTGATGGAACCAGCTCCGTGATGTCATTGCTGAGTTACTAACTGTTCTAAAGGACCAGTTAGAACCGGTAAGAACACAAGTCTGCAACTGACTCACTTTTAAGGCCAGTTGTGGTATTCCCTGGGCACATGACTTTGAATTACAACAGGGTCTTGGGTTTTTTTTGGCCAGATTCCAGCTTTTTCGACTAGTTTTCAGCAACAACAAAAAAACAACCCATAGGAATGAACAGTCTGGTTTTATGACTGCCACATTTGTTTTATGTCCACAGTATTCCCCTAATAACCGCTACAAAGAAAGGTCATAAATTGGGGTCAGTCACATACTGTAGGTGCCAGGATTTACAATTGACATGATTTACAACTGAAATTCTTGGCTCCATTATGGACATAAGTTGAGGACTACCTACATGCTCTTCTCTCAATAGATATTTTTCATGTTCCACTTGTTAATACAGTGTTATCTATAGTACCAGCACTGTACACTCTAGACTGTAAATCTAGCTTATATGATTTCTGTTTCATCTCAATGCATATGCATGAATATGGAATATGGAAATAGACGTCTATAGCTTATTTAACTTTTAAAAGAAAATGTTTTACTCGCAATAAATGTCACAATTTCACATTGACAGCTTTTCTTCAGAGGCGGATATTTCTCTCCACTCCCTTTCATCCACTAACACAGTTCTCTCTAAAATCCACAAGTCCCAACTCACTCCTCTGACTTTCTGCCAAGAACCAATGGTCCAGTTCAGGGATTCTCAACTTTAAGTTGTGTGGACTTCAACTCCCAGAATTCCCCAATAGAATTTCTAGAATTCAGATGAATGTTTTACCTAGACTGTTATTTTTTGCTTCAGACAATGCCTGTTTTGAAAATTGACGTACCATTTAAACAATGACAGAAGGGCCCATCTAAATTTGTATAGTGAGGGGGGAAAAACAAAAGTTAATATAAGGTGTTACAAGATACAAAAGAAAAAGGAGGATTTGGCCTACTAGACTTATAACTATATTTTGTTGCCTGTTGCTTTCTTTGGATGAGAGTAGGGATTAAGAAATAGAAGGCTACTGGATTTAGAAGATCATAATCTGAAATTTGGATGGCATGGATATTCATAGTATGATACAGGGGTGGATTCTAACTTACCTCGCCACTAGTTCGCTTCGTCCCACACTGTGTGGCCGCGCCTCATGGGCGCGCATGCGCTTCACATGCAGAAGAAAAAACCCGAATTTTTTTTAACCCCCCCCCCAAAAACGGTGCCGTCCACATACCAGAACAAGTTCCATGACATCACCAGCGGCTTACGACCTACTCTATCGAACTGGTCCAAACCAGTAGGAACCCACCTCTGATATACATCATATATATATATATATATATATATCTCCTGTTTCCCTGAAAATAAGACCTCCCCGGATAATAAGCCCAATCAGGCTTTTGAGCACATGCATTAAAATAAGCCATCCCCCCAAAATAAGCCATTCCCAAAACACAGCAGCAGCCATGAGGTGATCACGCTCACCACCTCCTGCACCTCAAAAATAATAAGACCTCCCTGAAAATAAGGCCAAGCGCTTATTTTGAGGGTCAAAAGAAAATAAGACCCTGCCTTATTTTCGGGGAAACACGGTACCTTTATTGTAAGATTACAGTAATATAATCTTGGAAGTCTGAAAGCACTTTTCTCCCCATCAACTGTCTTTCCTTTCCAAAGAAGTACGGAAGGTCCCTTCTGAGATGCTTTCTTCACCACCATTCCTTCTGCAAGCTGAGCTATCTCTTGTCAGACTTGGCTGCAGCTCTTCTTCCTGTCTCCTAAGCCCATTATAGCATGTCTCTTCTTAAATAAAACTGTAAGAAGTTAGGAAATGTCTCTGTTGAGGTTGCAATACGTATCACATTTAGTCTGTAGACCCCAAAGATTAGTTTCAGTAGCCAAGTCAAACAATCTGTTTCCAAACAATGAAACGTACATTGAAAATGAGCATCATCTTCCACTCTCGAAAATATTTTCATAATAAATAGCTTTCTTCAACTTTTCCAGATATTTGTACATCAGATTAGCATATATATATTTTCCATAGGAGTCCTTAGTCTATCTTAAAAAAAATTGTTGGATATTTATGGATTTGCATTGTTAGTTCTGTCCATATGACTTCTACTGTATATCTGGAAGCAGGTAATGATTGACCTTAAAACACATAACTGATATTACAACTTAAACATGTAGCGGTATATTTTATGTAGATCCGAAAGAATACAATTTGGTAATACAGTATTTCAGAATATTCTCAATTTCTGTGTCTTTAGTAGTCCACTTTTATTAAAAAGAGTTTCAACACTTGGATCTTAAATCAAGAAGCATGGATTTTTGAATATATCCAGATAACTTATTATTCTGAAGGACTTGTATTAGATGTTACATAATTTTAAGCATATGGAAGAGAGTGTTTAGGAGTTTCTTTGTCAGTTATGCTAAAAGTATCTCATTTCTACATTGTTTTCATGAAGTGTTGGTAACTTGGTGCCCTATAGATTAATGTATTTTGCAGGGTTTGTTGAATGCCCCAATATCTGTGGTTTTCCTTTTTAAACCAATGCATAAGCATCTTCTACTTCTGCTGTTAACAAATGCTTTATCAACTGAGAGATAATATTTCAACATGCTCTGCTTCTTATTGTTGAATAATTGCCATAATCTGAAACTGAGGTTTGTCTACTACCGGTATATGTTAAAGTTTGGGGGATGGCCAGAAGAGAAAACAAATACTTAGCATTGGGTTTTGAGGTTTGTAAATCTTAGTCACTCAGAACTGTTAGCAATTTTATGGGGAAATATTTTCACCAATCATTTTAAAGACGAGAGATTTGACTTGGATGAATTATATTTTCAATTCTATTATAGTTATAATTATAGTTCCATTCTCAACGTCTCAAAAGATTGACTCAGCCTTTCATCCTTCCAAGTTGGGTAAAATGAGGACCCAGATTGTTGGGGGCAATAGGCTGACTCTATAAACCGCTTAGAGAGGGCTGTAAATTATGAAGTGGTATATAAACCTATTGCTCTAATTTGGGAAGGGTTGAGTGAATTATTCAGCTGAATCCTCTATCCTGACTTGGGATATTTTGCAATAGAACTAAGTAAATGTTGGGTACTATTAAACTAAAGATATCATTAAACAGCCGAGCCAATTTGGCATGGGGTTTAAGGCATCAGATTAGAAATTGATCACAAAGCCAACTGGATGATCTTGCACCAGTCACTTTCTCTCAAACCTAGGAAGGAGATAATGGCAAACCACTTCTGAAAAACCTTGCCAAGAAAACTGCAGGGACTTTGCCAAGGCAATCTCCAGACTAGGATATGATTAAACAAGGAACAAAACCATTCAACTAAATGTGTTGCTCTGTGAGCAAATCTCTTGAAGGTGAAACTCATACTTTCTTTCCCTTTCCCCGATACTGGCCCTCAAATTTATTTAAAAAGAAATCCCACTACAGCAGATTTGGAGGACTTCAGGAAGCCAGAGGAGGCAGATTTAAGTCAACCATGTTACGGTTATATGTTTTATGGTTTGAGCGTTTCACTGGTGTTGTAAGCCACCCATCGTTGTGTTTTAAAATGGGTGGCATACAAATCTTTGAATGAATGAATGAATGAATGAATGAATGACATGCTATTGTTACAGCTAGCAATATAATTTGGGAATACAATTATAAATTTCTGGCCTGCAGATCAAATCTAACTTGCCTTTTCTATCCACTTGTGATAATCTTGTGAGGTTTTTCATGAACAATCCTCTTTTTACTCATTTTCCAGGAAAGTGAGGACATAGTGATTCTCATTTCATCCCATCTTTGCCTTTCCCAGTAGGAAATGGTATTTCACCAGAACTGTTGTTTCACGTTGCTGTCTGCACTGTGACATTAACGAGGAAGACTTCAGGGGTATCTGTGGTTCAATCCTATTGAAATCATCCAGGCTCTCTAGGAAGAGCCTTGACAAATAAATTTGCCTCTGAGTAAAACTTCTTCCATATCTACCTTTCTTTTATTGGTTTTAAGTTTAGTTAGATAAGGAAGGGGTTGTCTTTTTGTCCTGTTTCTGATTTCTTCAGACTAACTTGTGCTGGTATCTTTCTCCTTTAGTAATCTACACTTCCTTGCAATCTATTTTGAACTGTATCAGATATTCTGTGTTGAGGGTCCAAGATGGTTCAAGAGCTGATAGATAAACAAGATGGCTCCGTCCACTGCCTTTAATCAAACCATAGAGATAACCAAATTGGAATAGAGTTCCAGCATAAATACAAAACTTTTCAATTATTTACAGAACAACCTTCACTTCATATAAACTAAATCCTTGCTCTGAGCGAGAAAGATCTATTTGAATATTCTGAATCTGCATGGGAGAATTACTTTAATGTATTTGAGAATGTGTTAGTACAGTTTTGTTGAGATGCTGAAATTAGGAACATTGGCTTTGTAATTAAAAGTTTGTAATGTAACTTTTCTCTACATTTTAATGAAAATAGGGCATAAAATATTTATTATCAGTGATTATATAACTAAAACCCAATAGTGAATAGACATGTGTGTAATAAAGAAGTGCTGCCTGTAATTTATAATAGTATCAATATATGTTATTTTAGACTAACCGTGTTATTTCAACAGGGATAAATTGACCATTTGCAATATTTTTGTTCCATCACGCTATAACTCTGGTGAATGGCAAATATTGTTTCATAATCACATACTTTCTCTCTTCTTCCTCTTTATCATTCTTAAATTCCTTAGGTAGAAGAGTTGATGATGGCTATGGAGAAAGTAAAACAAGAACTGGAATCTATGAAAGCAAAGCTGTCCTCTACTCAGCAGTCTCTGGCTGAGAAGGAAACCCATTTAACCAACTTGCGGGTTGAACGGAGGAAGCATTTGGAGGAGGTGCTAGAGATGAAGTATGTCTTTGTTTCTCTTAATATTTCATTCTGACTTCTCCTTTAACAATGATTGGTTAACTCCTGGTTCACGTTATTGATACAAAAAAATTACTTAAATATCTATTGTCTTCAACTTTAATGACAACTTTTTATAAGTGGAGTTATGTATAAAAATAGAGGTTATCCTGATAGAAGTATATATATTTTTTCCTCCTGGCACCACATGCATTCTTATTCATAGATAGCATTATTTGAATTAGCCCTTATCTGAAATTCGAAATTACAATAGGTCGTGTGTGTATTGAGAAAATAATAGTAAAAGAAAAAAGAATGGAAAGGAAAAGTAGGAATACAATGAAAAAGAAAATGAATGTATAAAAATGTGACTTCCAACTTTCATCATAAATATAAACAAATTTAGCAACTCTTCACTGCCTCTAGGGTTACAAAGATTTGTTTTTTCATCCCATATCCCAACTGTCATCTATAAATAAATCCATAAATCATCATTTTTAATCCTTGGGTCAGCAGAAAGTCCGTTAAGGTATTCCAGAAGTAAGATATCTTGTTTTAACTTTAACCAAATAAACCAACTTTATATTCTTTCCTTTTACTTCTAAGAGGCTTAATCTCTGGTTCATTCAAATAGCATTGTCCAGATTCCTATTTACTAATGGCATCTCTCTTGCCTGGATTTAATTTCTACATGTTCACTCTCATACTTTAAAATTAATGCATTAGTCAAGAATGCTGTTCACATCCTTGGAATTAGCTGGTAAGAAACAATAGAATTGTGTATCATAATATGGAGACTTGAATACCGCTGTACAATGCTTTACAGCACTCTCTGGGTGATTTACAACATCAGCATATTGCACCTAACAGTCTGGATCCCCATTCAATTTCGGAAGGCTGGAAGGCTGAGTCAACCTTAAGGTAATCAGGATACTGATAACACCTATTCCAAACCGTAAATCAAATTCCATTAGTTTTACATAGATATTAAATAATATGGGGAGATGATAGAATGGGATACGAATGGGATCTCTTTAAAAATCTCAGTGACAATTGCATTTTCCCCCAGCTTAATGTATCTTTTTTAACATCATACCATACCTTAACATAGTTATTTTGAAGCAATATACAATTCGAATTAGTCAAATAACACCCAAATATTTAACTTTTTTTGACTTTAAAACTATTTTTTTATCAGATTGTCTTGATCTTGTGTAGTCATTTTTCCAACATTTTT
>JANHFT010003829.1:36163-52121 GCA_032467955.1 Pseudoxenodon macrops
CTTTTCGTTTATTAATCTTAAAACTTGTTAGTGCACAAAATCTTTCAATTTTTTCCCCTCAAAGACTCGATCCCTTTCAGAGGGTCTTGTAAAATCAAATCCAAATCATCAACAAAGACTCTGAATTTCAAAGTTTTTAATCTTTAGATCCACTATCTTCTCATCTTGTCTAATAGCTATCCAAAATTTCAAGAACCAAAATAAACAAAAAAGGGGACAGAGGACAACCTTGTCTTGTCCCCTTCTGGATATCACAGGGTCTAGTCAAATCATTGAACCATTAAGACACCATTTGAGATATATATATATATATACTACTTGATTCCTTGAATAAAATTTTCATCATAGTCCATATCTTCCAATGCTTCAAAGAGAAATTGCCAGTTCAAATTGTCCATAATTTTCTCAACATCTGAGACTAGTGCATCTTGTTTTAATATTCCACGTACTTTATACTCCCCATTCAATAACTGTTTGTTCCATGCGGTCGACGAAAGCCAAATTCTGAAAAATGTGACTAGCAGTTATGTTATAGAGATTTTTTTTTAACATGGGTGTATCTCATTATGTTTTGAATTCCAAGATCCTTGAGAATAATCCTTTAGAAAAAAAATATGCGCTATGCTATCTAAATGAGCCATGACTTTCTTGGAAGGAAGACCAACTGCTGAAAAACAGGACCAGGTGGTGATTTAAGAGGATTTTTCCAGTCAACAATTGCTCAAGATGTTAATGATGTTGGAAAAGGAGATTCTTTCTGCTGTTCACTTCTTAAGATTTTGCTACTACCGTACTCTTGTTTCCATTCTGTTTTCAGAGTAAACTCTTCTTACCACTGCCACTCTTCCTGAGTTTGTTTACAGAGGGGGTGTTATGAACAGTAAGATGGTGCTGTAAAAATTTGGTTCTCATTCTAAAGCAACCCCAGAAAAAGCTAGCACATCAATTCCAGTTGCAGGTTGTGGAGAATAAAACCTGTCTTATATTGTTTTAATTGAGTTAAAAGCTAAATATTTATAGTGGGATGGAGGACCCCACTCAGGAAGCTTTTTAATCAGAACAGATGTCTGAATTCCAGTCAGCTATACACAACTTTGGAGTCATTTTTCCTCTCGTATTATTAGATTATAGAATGCTTATAGAAATGCAGTTGGGGAGGAAAACGTCACGTGCTTTTGGAGTGCTACATTTGGTGCTGTTGTTGGAAGTCTCAAAGGTACATTCTGGATGAGCAGAAGTTTTATTCTTTGTGGTAATTTTTGCAAGGGGAAAAAAAAAAGGACAGAGCTTTGGATAGGTGTTACTTGTCTGGAAGACAAAATAAACATCAACTAACTAAATAATAAGGTAGTGCCAAGAGCCAGATTTGAAGACTGTAAAGCTGTGATTCAGAGCATCTGTGGGTGTGCCCATAGCCTTTGTCAGGATCATCTGAAAGCAGCTGCATCTTCTCCTGGCCTCCCACAACTGCCTTCCCTTTGAATTCAAATTGCTATGCAGCCCTGTATGTCTGTTGGATATTTTTGTTCGTTTCTAAATACAGTAGTTCTCTAGCCGCTTGATCATAATGTGAAAATCTTACTCTGCTTCATAGGTGGCAAGGAGAGGGTTGGAGGAGTACTGAAAAAGAGAAATGTTGTTGTTGTTAGTTGCGAAGTTGTGTCCGACCCATCGCAACCCCATGGACAATGTTACTCCAGGTCTTCCTGTCCTCTACCATTCTCTGGAGTCCATTTAAGCTCACGCCGACTGCTTCAGTGACTCCATCCATTTAGTTGTTGCCTAATCCTATTTTTCATGCATTCAAGTTGGAATCGCCTCAGTAAAACAGGAAGCATTGGAGGACAGAGGACGCAATTATATAGCTCCTGCTCAGATATGTAAACTTAGAATTTGGTCCTCCTGAGCAAATTAATGTTCTGCTATTCTTTTTTCCGTTCCCTTCACCTACTTTCTATGTGTGTCAATATAGCAGAAGGAGGCCTAGACAGGAGTTCAGCTATGACAAAATGTTTCTCAGATGGAGCCATATTTTCCAAGAGGCAAAGCAGATATCTTTTAATTAATGTTTTACTGAGGTTAATTAGATCACTAGAAAAAGGAACAGACCCTGAGCAAATAGGCGGCTGAAGCAATAATAAATGAATATTATTAATTCACAGGATACCCCTTTCTGAGAGGTTCATTATTATGATGCTGGGTTTAGAAGGGAAGCAAAATTGTCCAAGAAAAACTGTATAGTGACCTACATAGGTCACTCTTATCACTGGATAGAGTGATGAAATCAATCGAACATACTCTACTATTTATATATTGTAAATTGGTAATGTGTTTTTTTCCAAGTAGCATAGTAAAGTGTCCTTCAATACTGAGTTTCACTTCTCAGTTTTTAGTATCAACGGAAGATTATTTTTTTAACCTAGATTTTGAATGTTTGTTAGTGTGTCAGTAACAGTTTTGGGTGAATTACTGTTCCTGCTTTCTTGCAGAATATTTAACCATCATCATGCTTTCATTGTTTTAATTTATTAATACTCAGGGTTTGAAATTATTAGAATGAAAATTGAGTTATACGCTTCCTAAATAAGTAAAAAATTGTTCATTTAAAGAAACTGTCTGGCTAATGCTAGCAAAAAAAGTATAAAACACAAACGACGCATGTTTAGAGCCAAAGCATTTGACTTTGAACTCTTCAGTAACTTTCCATAGAATAGGGATTAATTTCTTCTGTCTGATCCAAAGACCATAGATCAGAAGAACATTCCACTGTAGGCCAGCTTTCCATTTAGGTTATGTGTGAACTTTAAGTGCCAGGATCAAAGTTTGCCACTGCTGGTTGCTGTAATCTAGCCCACTAGCTGCTCTAGCATTTCAGTGTAGCTGATGAACTACAACCGGTTGTGCTGTGGTTTGTTGTATCTATCATCCAAAACATGGAATTCTGCGGAGTTTTTTAATGTGTGTTTGGAACAAGCTTGGGAACTGTGCCTGGTTGCAGGAGGGAATAGCGTTTGTGGTTGAAGCCACATAGACCACCAAACTGCATTCCTACATTGAGAAGCAATAATATTCCAGTATTGCTGCCAATTTCAGGTGATACTAATAAAGGAGAATATTTCAAAGTGCAGGGTTGAAATGAGGGGTCCTTGGTGCCCTCTGAGGTTGCTTGTTTTCTTGCATATTACCCAAATTAGGTAATATCATCAGTGCTACTAAGGAGTGCAGTTTGCTGTCATATTTATATTCTAGTGCAGTGATGGCTAATGTTTTCCGGACAGAGTGCCCAAAGTGCACACATGCACGTGAATGCACATGTGTGCGCCCGAACCCCCAAAATGCAATGCATGTTCGCCCTCGCGCAAGTGCGGTCTCCTCCCTGCACACGTCCTTGCCCCTGAGCCCCCTTATAGTAAAACGCTGCAAATGCAGAAGATTATGTTACTTATTCCAGATCTTTTTTTTATAGACACTTTCACAAATGAGATCTAAATGCAGTATTATTTTTGTTTGCTTTATGAAGTCTGAAAATTTATGCACAGACCTTCAGATATCCTTGAGAGAACCTACCAAATGCCAAACCTTCGTCTGGCAACTACAATGCATGAACAGAATCAGTATTATAAAAAAAGGATTCTGTATTTCATTACAGCAAATGGATGCTTTTGAAAATCAGTCATAGCAAAGAGCTAGTCTTTTATCTTCCCTGTTTTGTTTTCCTCTGTGCAACAACTGAATGATTACTATGAAGCTTTCCTTATATCACATTTCTTCAATTACTGAAAGGCCTTCAGAGGCCTTTCAAAAGAGATTTTGCACAATATGCAGCAGCTGAAAGAGAGACTAGCTGTACTTACTGCATGCTTTCTTAACTTTTTGCAAAAGTTCTTATGTTTACTTGTGATCCAATTTAATCAAAAGGAAAAATTGCAAATCACCTTGGACTTTTGGCTGCATTTGTTGAGGAAGTACAACATAAGCGTGTAAATGTAAGCCCACATCAAACTAGTGCACATTTATGTAAGGACACCAGAGCAGTTCCATATATTCCACATTCAGATGTCTTCACCCACAACTAAAATGGTCATGATACTTTAGGACTTCCGTAGGCTTTGTGTAATTTTACCAGAGCCATAGGCTTTCTTTTTATTAAAGAAAAATCACCTGTTCCTCAGGGTGTCATTCCCTTTCTCATAAATGTTCATAGCACTTACTACCATATAGAAATTATTTAGTGTGCTACATATTTCATTAAGTGTAGACCCTGCACCACTTAACAGAATTTCCAAGTAAAATTAATCTCCTGCATTAAGACTCGTCATTATTGATTTAATATAGAATTACAATAAATACTAGCTTTTAGTAGTTGCCTATTCTATCCCGGAGATGTAGACTAGTTAAAACTGGAAAACGGGAAATCTCAAAATTTATTTTACACATATAATTTGTTTTGCGGGTTGTTTTTTTAAATGAGCAAATTTGCAAGAAAAACCGCACCATATGCCATATCAAAATTAGCTTGCAATCTGTTTTGAGTCCTACATTAAGTCTAGAAAAAATTTTCTAATTGATATCTATTTTTCCTTAGATTTTTTGAAAATATGGTACTGATATTTGATACAGATACAGTTGATACAGATTTTCTAAAAGAGGAAGATTAAGCCTCTTTAATAGGCATCCACAGAAGTGTTTAATAGGAAAAAAATTATATATAACCGATGATCTTTAAAAAGTTAAAGCAATACGTTTGGATATATTTATTTGAACTAAAACAATTCTTTGGACAACTGTAACTTCATAGGGACACGGTGGCTAAGACACTGAGCTTGTCAATCGAAAGATCAGCAGCTCAGCGGTTCGAATCCCTAGTGCCGTGTAACGGGGTGAGCTCCCGTTACTTGTCCCAGCTTCTGCTAACCTAGCAGTTCGAAAGCACGTAAAAAATGCAAATAGAAAAATAGGGACCACCTTTGGTGGGAAGGTAACAGCATTCCATGCACCTTAGTCATGCTGGCCACATGACCAGAGAGACGTCTTCGGACAGGGCTGGCTCTTGGGCTTTGAAATGGGGATTAGCACTGCCCCCTAGAATTGGGAACGACTAGCACATATATGCGAGGGGAACCTTTAGCTTAACTTCATGGGCAGCATATTCCATTGTATGGTAGGGATAAATAATAGATACTGATAACTTTTAAAAAGAAGATAAAAACTAATCCAAATTATTATAAAGTAGCTAAAACAAAAATCAAAGAGAAAGCTACCGATGCAATAAAAAAAAAGAAAAATAGAAAAGAAAGAATAAAAGATACAAAGTATCTTCCAAATTTCTAGTCAGTAGTTATAAATGTATCTCTTACAGTGTGATTACAATAAAGCTCTCGTTTTACTGTAATATATCCTGTCTATTCATCAATACCATAATGTTTTTCTGTTTTACACAAATAGTCCACAAGACGTTTTCAGTTGTCAAATAAACATAGATCTTGTTTTTTCTCTGATTAAAGAAGCCAATTTAGCCTTCTCAGCAAGTTCTACAATCTTCACCCAACATTCTTCCATTGTGAGAATTGCTGAGTCTTTCTTTCTTTGCACATTCAATATATCAATATATAAAAACAGAAAGCTAAATTGCCCTCTTTGATCAGAGAAAAGACAAGGTGATGAGAATAGGTGCTAACCAAATTTTATTATTGTTGTTTAAAATAAAATTTTAAATTGTCCTCTGCTTGCAATCACTTTTATGATAAGATGCATGCCGATATCTGTTGGCTCAACCAGCAAAATATGTGTGGCATATATTTATAATGTGAAATAATTATGAAACCTTTCATTTCTGCTTACCAACTAAATAATAAAATGTGCCTTTAAATTAAAAAAAAAAGATCTCTGGGAAAACTGCAAGATAGTTGTATCTTGAAACAATTTTAAAGTATCTTGAATACTTTGCCTTAATTCTGAAAATAATCATCTTACCTAAGGAAATATCATGGAAATTTTGCAGGCAAAAAGAAAAATCATTTGCTCATTCTTTCATTCAAAATTGAAGATCTTGACGGAGGATGTTTGTGCTTCCTGTTCAATACGTTTACATGCCTAAGTAAAATTTTCACAAAGTGAATATGTGCTCAATGTACTCCTCACCATCTGTCTGCCTTGTTCTTCAAAGAGGTGGTCTAAAGTTAGAATTAAAGGCTGCGGAAAGAGAATAGTTTAACCACTGGCATCTTCACAGACTGCACACAAAATGTGCTAATTTGGAGGTCTTGGCTTTGAACATGGAGAGTTGGTTTGGGGTATGATTTCATAGCCTTCGTGTCAAATGAGGCATGAAACGAACTGGCAAACAACCCCAATCATGTCGCCAATGCAGCTCACTCTGTGTTTTCTGCAGACAAGTTGTCAATGAATGGTACAGCTTCAAGAATGTTGGAATTAATCAGAACTACAGTCAAGCAATATTCAACACCTGTTTGAGCTGCAAGGCAGAATAAATGGCACAGTATCAAACTAAAGGTGTAATAAAATCCTGTAGCTATATTTAAATCAGCCCACAAATCAAAAGAACCCCAAATCTCCATATCTGGTTAATCAAGTAGCTCTACATATATATGGCTTGGATATTTCACAGTATGGCAATATTGAGCACTATAGTTTACCATTCCTTTGCAACATGGAGTATGTAAAGTAATACATCATGTGTGTAGAAAACTTAGATTTACAGACAGCGTATTTTGAAAACCATTCGACTGATAATTTGTTCTTCCTTGAGAGAACAGTCACAGTGTCACAGTGTTTGATAATCTCACAAGAATACTTGTAGCTTGCTTAATTTAAGAAGTTGGCTCCATATTATTATTTTAAAAATGCACACCTGAAATATGAAAGCCACCTAAAGAAGAGATTCACAGAATCAATTTCTTTCAATTGCTTTTGGCCACTATTGACATCCCCACCCTCTTCCTGATCCCTCATTACTCAGAGAAAAAAATTGTATTTTGAAAAAAATCCCATATATTTTATTCCAATACAATGTGTTCAGAAATGAGATGTGACCATAGCCTATACTTTAAGTCAAAAACTAATAGAAGAGTATTAATGGATGTTTTCCCCCAGTTCTGAATCAATTGACATCTGTTTGGAAGGTTGTTATTTATCCAGTTCTGTCTGTGTTCTTGTGAATCAAAACTGTTTCCTGCTTCTTCTTCTTTTTACACAAATATGACCATGAGCATACATGTATTCTCCATGTTATAGGAATATAAATTTAAAGTCAACCTGTTTATTTTCTGATGCATATCATGCAAAAGGTTTCAAGATTTAAAAACTGTGCAGGAAGTGATTCATCACAGTGCTTTATGCATGCAGAACATTGTTAAATCTGGAATTATATGTTGCAGATTCATCAACAGTGTTGTTAAAAGATATAAGAACATTATTTGTTTATTTATTAAAATCGATTGAGAGCGACTCTGGGTGGTGTACAATAATCAATAAAGCAACAAATATAAAAGTACAAAAATCCACATTGAAAGATAACCAAAAACAAATATACCAACCGTAGGCCAGTGATGGCGAACCTTTTCGGCACCGAGTGCCCAAACCAGAACTCGTGCATGTGTGCACACACTGCAGCGCCGAAAATCTGAAGACCAGCTGGCTGTCCCACGCATGCCTTTTTTTTTGTTGCCGTTTTTAGGCTGTTTTTCCGGTGTGACAGCACCCGCGCCGGAAACCAGAAGAGCAGCTGGCGACAGTATGCATGCCCACGGAGAGGGCTCTAGGTTCCATCTCTGGCACGCGTGCCATAGGTTCGCCATCATGGCCCTAAGCAAATAAGAGCAGAATGGCCAACCCAACAATGGAGCCATCAAAGCATGTCTTTGGTTCCCAGGAGCCTCAGGCCTGATAACATAAGCAGATCTTGAGGGGCTTCCGAATATCAAAAGACATGGAGCTAATCTAATCTTGGGAGTAGGTCTCATGGCAGAAAAGGCACCAGAATCACCAAATGTAGGTCCCTAATCCATTTAGAGTCATCAATTCAGCTTATCACCAACTTTAGAATGAATGTCTTCGGAACAGAATTGACTTCCTAGTTCTGGATCTATTATGCTGCTGGTGTTTGAAAATAAAAATGTCCTACCGTCCAAGAAAACAAAATGTTTTAGGGTTGAGTGATTCATCATGGCATGTTAGCTCTTGGTTTGCTTTGAAGTTGAGCTTTTATTTTAGCCAGTCTTAAAATTATAGCCCTCTGTTTTGAAGAGAGGTACAAAACCAGGGTGGTATTCTAGTATTTTAAGTGACAGAAATGTGGAAATAGATAATGATCTGCAGAATAACTGTAGAGTTGGCTGATTGGTTATAAGTGTTCGCTATGATTTTATCATCTTCATATTTATTGGCAACATGTACTTTATAGGTTTTCAGATAAGTCAGCTATGGACACTTAAAAGTAATCAAACTATAATGAGTATCAAGTATTTTCATCTAATCAGTCTTGGTCCCTACAGAAAACATGCTTAGACTTCTTAAGTGGATTATTTAAACTATACGTTTCTGTCATAATCTTTGTTTTATTTCTGCTGAGAATACATACACAGACAGATTTCATATATGCACCAGAGGAAAAATTGGCAAAGGAGATTTAGGAACAAGCATACTAGATTAGGAATACTTTCCTTTTCTCTCTCTCTCTCTGTATATGTGTAAGCGTAAGCGAACCTCTTGGCTTTACACATCAGAAATTGGATAAAAAAGTTAGAGCAATTCTATCAGAGAAAAGAAAAACGCTAATACAGTTCAAGGAATCTGATTACAGGCCTTGGTTACAACTGGGTGGAATTGGCAAGCAGGAGGCAGGGTGATGACTCTGTTAGTAACACTATCACTTTTGGAGAAAAAAAGAAAACCCTCTAATGTGGTTACTTGCTTCTTGGCAAGAAGCCACTGCCTGTTCTTAATTTCCCTTTTTGCTTAATTTGCTCCTTGAATTTCATATTTTCCTAACTGCCCATCTAGTCTTCTCTACTTCTATAATGTATGTTTAGGATTATTTTTTTTGTAGCAATGTTTGTTTTGGGGTTGTTGTTGTTGTTTGTTATGGACAGCCATGCTTCATTACATAGCTGATGGATGGATGGATAGGTTTGTTTGTTTCACTTTTCCTAAATAGAATTCCCTACAAAACAACAACCCTGTGAATAGGTTTGGCTGAAAGAGGAGATTGGCCCAGAATCAACATGGGAGTATCAATCGCTAAGGATGGCCTTGCATCTTGGTCTCCCCAGTCTTAGCCAGAAGTGATTCTGCTCTTCCTAAATGAAAGTTTAGTCTAGATTAGATTAGATTAGATTAGATTAGATTAGAGTGATCTGGGCCATCATGACTCTAGTATGCAATACATTCAGCCCTTTTCTGTATTAACATTTACATTATTTTCAACCCATCCTCTCCTAAAAGTTAAAAGAGATGGGACCTCAGAAATAAAATTTCTTGGTAGCTATCCTGGCCTTCTGGAAGAAGCTCTCTCTCCTAAGATCAATGCTATCTTTTAGAAAGTCTTGGCTTTCCCAGCAAACATTTGGGGGCTAAATATCTTGCCATTTACATTGCTATTTTTACCTACAGCAAAGTTTCTGATAGGTGGCACATAAATTGAACAGTACAGTAATGAGTGACCCAAAAGAGCACAATTGGGGTCTATTTATTTTTGTTGTGTTCTTGTTCTAAAAGAAGCAATCCTGATACATTTGTGCACCTTCTTTCCCCAAGGTGGTTGTATAAATGCTGTGATTGATAATTTTCTGTTCTGAACTAAACAGTTGGATTATATAGAGCAGGGGTATCCCACCTTGATAACTTTGAGACTTGTGGACTGGTGAATTCTGGGAGTTGAAGTCCTCAAGTCTTCAAATTGCCATGGTGGGACACCCCTAGTCTAGAGCAGGGATTAGCAACCCGCGGTTCTGGAGCCGCATGTGGCTCTTTCACCCCTCTGCTGTGGCTCCCTATCGCTGGTCGGTGCCACAATTTTGAGAGGAGCTTCTGGTTGGGTGGGGGAAGCGTGCCAGGAGGAGACTCTGTGCCAAGGGGCGGGTTTTCTGGTCAGTTCCACAATTGTTAGGGCTTTTGTTTAGAACAGGTAGAGGAAAAAGGACACCACATTAGGAGGAAACTATGGTGGGGGAATTTGGACTTCTGGATGGCTCCAGAATTGAATGGGGGGCTTCCGGTTAGGACCTTTGTGGCTCTTTGAGGGTTTAAGGTTGCCGACCCCTGGTCTAGAGGGTTATAAAGAGTGTCCATCTGTTCATTAAGCGTTGCTTGAGAAGACAAAACAGCCAGGAATTAGTGGGTGGCTTGGTCTTTTGTCTCACCATTGGCAGCTGACAGAAATGCTGATGAGGTGACAATAAAGAAAGCATCTGCTCCTGTGCTGGATGGAAGAACATAGACAGTGGGGCAAACCTTATTATTCTCTTTAATAGAATCTTGCTAAAGAAATAATAAGTCTCCTTTCCTAGATGTATATCAGTAATTTAACTTACTGTTAACAGATACCTGAGGCAATGTGTATATATATTTGTAAAATAATATTTCTACTCTGCTGCATACAATGTGGGCATCCATCGGCTGGCGTTAAAACCAGACAGTCTAAACAAACGGAGGAAAACAGCAGAAGTGATCTCAGTTTGTGCAACTGTTTATAAAAGACAGATGTGGAAAGTTTAATATTAATTAACATGTGATGTGTGAGGGGAAAAAACATTGCGTTTAGCATTGCTGGTGTATTTGCTTCACTGAAAATCACATTGCGTGTTTCCTGTTGTATAGATCTGTATAGCTTCAAAGCCGGGTATTTTAAGAGGAACTCTATACATAGACACGTATGTGTATATTTTTTACTTCAAAAGGAGGCCACAATGGTTTGTTATAGGAAATGGCATTTTTCTTTATAAGAATCTGAAGTCTCATGTTGGGACTGAGAAATGGTGGGTGAGCAAAGACCCTCTAAAGAACTTTAATATCTGAATAAATTTGAATCTGAAGTTACTTTTTGGTTTTCTTTTCTTTTCTTTTGCCATACTGTCCATCGTGACTCTTTCACATTACTTCTCCATATGGCTGAGCTGAATATGAACCACATAGTAAAGTGGCTTTTCAGCCTTGGGTGATGGTGGTGGTTGTTATGTAATACATATACAAACGTGAAATCACAGCTGCCAGTTCTTTAGCTGGCTTTCATTCGTGTGGAGTTTTTCCCAAGAACCCAGGAGGTCGAAATGTATCGGCATAGTAGCTCCAAGCATTGTGGCCTTTTGTAATTGACAGATGGAAATCTGTTGTCAATGTGCAGATTTTCGAAGTGCTGGCCAAGGCTTGTTGGTATGGCACCAGTACGTCAATAACCACTTGGGACCACCACAACCAGTTTATGCCGTAATCTTTCAATTTAAATTTTCAGGCCTTGATACTTTGTGATCTTCCCCATTTCTTTGTCTTCTATTCTATTATCCCATGGTAATGCCACACCAGTTATACACATTTTCTTCTTTTTTTTCAACCATAGATAAAAGTGGTGTATTATGCAACAGGATTGTCTTAAGTTTGTATTTGTAATTATTAGTTTCTTATAGCTGTGACCGAAAGCTTACACCATACCAGGGCTTCTACACATCTAGGTTCATTTTCCCATATTCATTTGCTCTTTACAGAATTTTTTTTTAAAAAATCTCCTTTGCCTTTTTTTTACTGCAAATGTTGGCATTATATACAGTTATATAATATGTGAAAACCTGTGCTTATTTTCATTTACTAGTTGTTAGTAATGCTTTTATTGAGTAGTAGTATCCTTGCCTTGCTGCTGGCATAAAACCATACAGTAGTACTGTGGTACTCAACTGCTTTGAAACTCAACACATTTTGATGTGAAACCTTTGTCCTCGTATTCATTGTTTGTTTGGTACTCAACGTACAAGCTAAAATGTTAGTTGCCTTGTGAATCATTATATTATTCCTTAAGGGGAAAAAATTGTTTGGTACTCATTGTTTTTTGTCATCGTACCTCCTAGAACCAATTAATGACGAATACTGAAGAACCACTGTAATTTTATTTATGGCTTTTTAAGATGTTATATTTTGTTGGATAGGGCCTGCAGATCAAGTAGGAATTCACAAATTGTGAGTTCATAAATGGGAGCATATAGTTGTCATCTGAAGAAAGCAACTTTTAGCTTTGGATTAATTTTTAAACAGAAGATGGACAGTCACCAATACATATTTTCCTATTACTTTCAGTGCAAGGTAGGCACACAGCATGGCCTGAGGGAGAAAAAAGGAGGAAAACTACATATTTAGAAGAATAATTAGGGAAAACAGATGACTCTTAATTAAAAGAATTTGTCAGCACTCCAGAAGTTTATTTCAAAATTTATTGCGAAGCTTTCAGAGTCCCTTCATATTTTGCTTCCCGTGACATATTTCAAGGAAACCAGAGTGTGCTGTTTTTAAACTTAATTATAGGTTGAATGCTGCCAAGTAATTATCTGCCCAAAAATTGCTTTTCTTTCTCTTTTTTCCCCCTCCTTTTTTCTTTATAAGTGTGCATGAGAGGAAAGCTTGCTCAGAGTTGCTAGTATAATTAACCATTTCAGGCAGGCCAAATTTCTACCTAATAAACATTAGATTTCACTTCTGCTTGTGGATCTATAACTGTCTGTACATTTCAGTCTGACTCCACAACTTATTGAAATTCTGACCACTTCTTTACTTTTATTGTGAGTAGGCCCTAAATTACGTTTAAATGTATTTTAAAATGTGGTAGCTTTTATTACTCTAAAAACTTGTTAAATGATTATCAGTTATTATATTGATATAAATTATGTAATTACAAAAATAAATAACTCCATGTAACAACATACTGTTAAATTTCAGTTGTTAACTAAGAATTTGAGCTCAAATAAAAAAGAATTCAGTTGACCGATTCAACACAGTTGTATTGAAGGTAGAGATGCATGATGGAGAAAATTTGCAGAATTGCCTGCGGGATGAGACAAGTTGGCCCTTTAAAAGATGCTCTGCTACATTGAACCAATGTGGGTCATTGCCACAAAATGGACAGTGGAGAAGAACAGGAAATAATGAACCCCAGAAGAACAATGGAGCATGACAAAACTGATGGACAGGAACGCAGTGTGTCGTAGAAAACAATGGAATTTGGTGACAGGGTTGATGAAGGAGTGGTGGTACCTGAACAGCCCATCCTGAGATGCTGCACAGTTGTTGGTGGAAGTCAAGGATGTTGACAGAGAAGAATCAGGGAGTTGGAAGTCAACTGGGAGCCCATGGTACCAGTCACTGATTGAGGAGATCCAGGATGCTAATAGTGAAATCAGAGCAGGCTGAAGACCTGGAAACAGTCAACCAGCTCACAGTAGATGGCAAAAAGAGCAGGAATCTCCCAAGCACCACACCCTCTACTCCCTAGAAAGCCAAGTCATGAGTCTCTCCCAGGACAACAGTTGAGTGGTGACTCTTAACAAGCAACAGCAATTTTCTTCCCAGAAAGATTCCTTCCACATCTCAAAAGCTGGATGCCCTGTTTATTGGACCATTCTGTGTAATTGTAAGGATCGGTACTGTGGTTTTTCACATTCAACTGTGTGATGTGAACACATCCAGTTTCCTATCAGTCCTTCCTGGTCCTGCAATTTTCTTTTTCGTCCTTTGTGCATAGCTGTGTAAGAACATTTGGTGTTTGAATATTGAAATATTGGAAGGGCTCTTTGATGCCTAAGCTAGCTGACTACCTACTCTGTCATTTTCTGCACCTGCTAGCGCTTATAAATAAATAAACATTAATTAATAAATAAATCACCATCAAAAGTACACCACCACCTGAAACCTTGAACGTAGACAATCTATAAAGTGCTGCCAGAAACCCTGAGCTCTGCCTCCTGATTTTCATCAACTGGAAGACCAGTGTTTTTAAGTGATCTATTTCAGCCTTAAGACCTCATCATAAAAATGGGGAAACTGCAACAATTTATCTTGGAGAAAAGGCAGGAAGAAAAACCAGAGAAACCTCTTGGATAGTTAGAAGAAAACAGTGCAGTAAATTATGAGAGATTCTTTTAAAATAGACTGATATTAAACACGGGCCGGGAAAAAAAATATTGCAAAAATTCTTGATCGCTGCCAGATATTTACTTTCCGAACTCTGGGCAGGCATAAATTTCAATGCACAATGCATATAACAAAAACTTTGACAGCCAATCCTGAACTGGCGCACCTCCATATCATTAGAATGGGGTCATGGTGGGACCAAATGATGATTTTTTAATGTGTGAATGAATTACAATAAAACTAAGGGAGTGCTTGACAATGTGCTATCGGTGCTTGCAAGAGGATGCGTACTCCTCCACCCCCCGCAGCGTGGGATCTGCAGCCTCCTTCCAATTAAATCAGAATAAGGATGACTTTAATAATTGAAATGAAAGAAATGGCTGCAATCATCCAAGGCTGACCATTTTTGAAGCTCTTCTTACCAGGCTGAAATATTTTATGAGATCTTGGAGTAAGATCAGTTAGCCTCCCTTCTCGTCTTCCAAAAACACGTCCAATGGACTGAGATTAAATTGACTTTACCACCAAAAACATTTTAAGCCAAGTTTTGGCTTGGTCCTGCTTCTCTTTTATTTATTTGTTTGTTTGATTGTATATAATTGTGAAGATGCTCACCTCGGAAGGTTGAGAATTCAATTCTAGTCAGCGGCAGATGTTTGTCTCCTAGGAGACCAAGAAAAAATATCTGCTTTGAACTCTGTATAGGTGTCAGGAAGGGCACCCAGCTAGTAAACGCTCAACTCCATCCTTTCATCCTGACTTTCCTTTCCTTTCTTTTCTTTTCCTTTCTTTTCCTTTTTCTATCTTCTTTTCCTTTCCTTTCCTTCCCTTTTTCTATCTTCCCTTCCCTTTCCTTTCTTTTCTTTTCCTTCCCTTCCCTTCCCTTCTTTTATCTTCCCTCCCCTCAAGCCACAGAACTCAACTTCCCAATCCTCCCATATCTCTGCCCTAGGTGCCCTCTCAGAAGAGACTGGGCTGGCCCATTAAGCTGCTTGCCAGCCATCCGGTTAAGATTTATCCGGGTGCTTGCACACCGCGGAGGGGAGGACTGACCTAGAATGCCAGGGGGAAGCCTGAGACATAACTTTTCTCCTTGGTGGGCAGCGATTCTGTGCGCGGGGAGCCTTTGCTGTTGGAAGCAGAAAACTCTGGGAGAACTTTTTCATACGTCACATGCAGCAACAGGATGCGGTCTCACTTTACGTGTCATCCAGTTTGTTTGGTTGTGTTTTTTTTTTAAGTGAGCCTCGCGTACCTGTTAATAATCTACTGATTAACCGATTTATATTTGGGCACAAACGTTGCTATCCCAGCAGGGGAAGTAATTGGCTGCATTTACAAGCCCTTGACCCTCTCAACGCAGATGGCATTCCAACGATGCCAAGCAGATGCTGCAAGTGGTCTCTGGGGAGCCCAGCGACAGCTCCTCCGTGGGGCTCCGTAATTAAATTTGAACACCCCTGCCGAGAATTGGAAGGTACCTGGAATAATTTTCAGCGCTGCTCGGCTTGCCTTGCAGGGATGTCTTGGAGGCATCGAAAATGAAGTTTCTGTTCCGTTGTTTGCGGACAGGGCCATGCTAGGAGCGGCAGAGGAAGAAAAACGGCTAATCCTTTGGGAGAGGAGGAAAGCTTTGGGGAGCCCGTGTGATTGCAAAGCCAGTCGAAGGGCTGAGGTCATGAATTCAGATATAATAACAGATTAACAGAGTTGGAAGGGACCTTATAGGTCATCTAGTCCAACCCCCCCCACTCAAGCAGGAGACCCTACACCATTTCTGACAGATGGCAGTCCAATCTCTTCTTGAAAGCCTCCAGTGATGAAGCTCCCA
>JANHFT010003829.1:72002-85250 GCA_032467955.1 Pseudoxenodon macrops
TACACGGGAAAGAACCCGAACAACAAAATACCTACATACAGGCACCCGTGAAAACCTCAAAAAACAAATATATATATGATGACGAACCTATGGCACATGCCCTCTCTGTGGGCACACACACCATCGTCAGCTGCTCTTCTGGGTTCCGGCACACACATGCACACCAGCCAGCTGATCTTCACATGAAGACCAGCTGTCTGGTGCGTATGCACGCAATGGAATCTGGAAAAGAGCAGCTGGCAGGTGCGCATGTGTGCGCCGGAACCTGGAAGTGCAGCTGGCTGACATGCGCACTGGTCAGCTGCTCTTTTCCTGGTTCCAATGCACACTCTTCCAGATTCCGGCATGCACTCCAGTTTTGGCACTCAATGCCGAAAAAGTTAACCATCACTGGTATAGATAGGGTCTCGTGTCTGAGCAGGGGGTTGGACTAGAAGATCTCCAAGGTCCCTTCCAATTCAGTTATTTTGTTATTCTCATATAGCTTTGAACTCAGCTATATAAAAGCAAATGTACAAAGAAGCACAAACAGTAGCTCTGTTGAAGATAGGTTGATTTATCTTAGTGAGATTGGTTGCCATGTTAGTCAATTTCAGAATGGTTTAAAGAATTATTTAGTGCCGAAAGGAAGATTTTTCTTTTAAGGCAATGTGTTGACATTCAGCAGCTGAATAAATCTAAGTCCATATGATCCTGAATAATTCACTTACACGTCTTTGGTTAAGAATCAGGCATCCTGCTACTGGGTGTGAAAGGAGTGATAATGTAACACAATTGAAATTCTCTCAGCCTGCTTCACTGCGCTTTTATGATAAAGTCCTTTTCTCATTTTCTCTCCGCGATTCTCACTTGTCAAGTGCTGCCTCCTGGACTGTCATTACAGAAGCTAGTCTGGTTTTGAAGTTTCAGATAGGAAATGCTAATAGATATACGTTGCAGTTTCAAGTGTGCAAAATTGGAATGCCGGTCTTCATAATGTCATAATTAAAAGACAGTATTGGCTGATAGAATTCTATTATACAATTGAAATATAAGGCCTGCTCTAAATTTGAAGGGCGGTAGAATCCTGTACCTATAGGATGTGTGCAATCCTTGAATCCATTTTTGCAATTTCCACAGTCTTGTTCAACTGAGTACTGTAGCTGACATCCCACCATTTTGTTTGGCCAGTTGGTCATCATTATCGTCTAAGGTCCATAGTCTAGTAGAGGTTCTGAACCTCTTTATGTATTGATATTACTAAATTGAAAACTCTGTACATCGTTACATTAATTTCTTCAATTATTCCTAAAAATATAGATTCAGAAACATCGATCTAGAATATATTTACAGCTAACATTCACCACCACCCAAAAATATGGTTTTCCTAATAGTTTGTAGCCTTTCATATTTGATAATCTTTCAAAATATTGTGCCTGTTGGGCCTCAAATGAATAATTTATGCCTTAGAATAGTAATATTTCCTAGGAAATGTTTGGCATGGCAAACCTAATAAAATCGGCTTATCAAGAGCCTATCTTGAAAATGAGATGGACGGCAAATAAATTTAATTAATAAATAATCATAATATGTTGCCATTTACTTTAAAAAATGGTAAATCAGTAGCATGGCCTTGCCTTTGTGGCATTTGACATTGAAATTCAATTTTCATTATTTTCTTCATGACAGGATTGAGAAAAGGACAATTCCAAGGAAAATGTACAGACAATTTAGTGTGTTAATGGAAAGCTGTAAGCAGAGGTTGGAACAGGATCATCTGTAATCCATGGAAATTTTTTACCCTCAGTCTCTGGCAATTAAGGGACATTACGCAGAGTTTTTCAGTGGAGGTTGTGCATTTAGTTTATACATTTAGTTAACCATGATAGTTTTTCCACATCTGCTTGTAAAAGCATAAAGCCAGTGGCTACTTTGAGGTAAATACTGTTTACCTTTGTTGTGACCCAATGAGAGCATGTCCCTTCAGCACTGCAGCATCAGTTACGCCCTGCTCTCAGGTTCTTCTAACACAAACACACACTTCAAAGTAAAAGTAAGAAGAGGAATTTCCTCTTTTCCTCAGGGAGGAGAAAACCCACAACCCATCACAAGTAGGTAATGGCAGGCTATCACGGAGAAGAAAACTGCTGCATAGGAAGGTACATAGGTACTCTTTGATTGACAGACTATAAGCGAGAGAGGATATGGTTCACCTATTGCACTCATCATAACGTGAAACAAACCATATGTTTTTCTTCGGAATCTTTTTGGGCAATAAAGCTTAGTCTAAAAGGCATAGTGAAAATATTTTTCCATGGTGATACAATAGAGGAAGTTCTGTCTGATTGGATAATGATGATTGGATAATGCTGAGTTCTTAAAAGAAGATGTAATGTGCACCATTTATTTGGGACACTTCCACAAAGGGTCGTCTGCCCTCATACTCATATTCCTATTAAAATGTCACATGCACATTAAAACATTCTACATTCATTCTACAGATACAGAATTGTCCGTGTTACGCTCATTAATCAATTGTTGATCATCAAATTACTTACCAACCATATCAAATTTGCATTATTCAACAAGAAGATGTCCATTGAAACCAGAAAACAACTTTTCTCTCATATAAATAATACTTTTTAAATTAGACCAACTACATCATCTTCCCCAACATTGCCACATTCATAAACCAAAGGTGTACTAACCTTTCCTCATCACTGCAATCTTAATTTTAGCTGCACAGTTTTCTTTAGGCCTTTAGCCTTAGGTACAGCTTTTTACTTGCCTTCTATCATATCTCTGTCTTAAAATAATTTTCTTCTTGTACGCGAGCGATTTACTAGAACACTAAATATTGTAACTTTTAAAACAAGTATAGATAGGCAGAAACAACTCCACTTGTTAATATTTTAATTTAATTTTCAGTTTAATTTAATTTAAACTGGTTCTTAAATGATACCCAGTAAGTTAGAGTGATTACAAATTGTCAAAGTATGCAAATAAACAGCAAATATTCTGTTCAAAGATAATCTGCTGGTAGTCTGCTTTATATTCCAGATCTCTATATGAACATGGACATAAAAAGAACTTGAGTTATATAATATCACAAGCTGCTGTTTTCAATAAAATAATTATATTAGTTTAGAGGATTCTTGACAAAGTTTACGAGACATTAATAGATTTGTCAGAATTACTTCTCATTCTGTTGCATCATCATATTTTTTCACAAAAGATTAGAACATTACAGGAACCAATTTTATATTAATGCTGTTTGACCTCCTTCTGTAGTTTCTCACAGCTTATTTTGTCAGTGTACAATGTCTAATTTTTGGCATCATAGTAACAAATCTAAATGTTCCAGAAAACAGGGAAAGAAAGAAAACCTCTCAACAAAGATGAATAGTTTAAAAAGTCCATTGCTGTGCCAAAGCATTAGTAGCTTCTTCTTAATTGCCATTAGTCTTCCTTATCAGAAACCAAGAAACATTCATTTATCCAGGATTTTTTTTTTTATTCTTGAGAGAGGAAACAAATTATTAGTCAACATAGGCCTGCTTTAGCACTGTTAATTTGGAAGCAACACTTTATCATTCAGATATAATTATACATTTGTACATTATATTGTATATTTTATATAAATATATACAATATATAAATTATATGCACACACATGCATACATAAAGTAAATGCTTTATTTCAACATTACATAAGTTACATTTTAAGATCAAATTACTCGTCTCTAGTAACACTATGATGTTATCATGTACTTATGCAAAGTTGTAAAATAGTAAAGATTGTTCAAGATTAAGTACATTTCATTTAAAGCAATTATTTTTAAATTCCTAATTTTATCTTACTCCTTTTACTAAATGCCACTCTAATTAGCTCTGCATTGTTCCATAATCGGACAAAAACAATTCCCAGGAAAAATCTCATTTTAACTGCTGCCTTCAAATGGAGACGTTTCCAACTAGCCTTTATGAGCACATCCAGCTGTGAAGTGGCAACTTGCACTATCAGTCCAATGTCACTGAATTATGTCCTGGAGGCCTTTGCAAAACATCTCTGCATTTCATCCTTCAGCACCGAGTTTTCTTCAGCTTTGCTTCTTTATGCTGGGGAAATGGGAAATTGGTTCTTTAAAGTGAGACTTTACTTTAGGCTTTGGGTGGCTTTATTGGTGGTATTGACAGTAGGAGCTGTGGTGGGGCAGTGGTTAGAATGCAGTATTGCAGGCTAACCTCACTGCCCCAAGGGAGACACAGCCTTCCATCCAGGGGTGGGTTGTGGATCTTTTTGCTGCCTGTTTGCTGAGGGTTGCGCCTCGCACACGCGCAGCAATCAAAAAATAGCTTATGCGCATGCGCAGAAGCAAAATCCAAGATTGCTGCGCCCACGGAGACACCGAGAGAACTGGCTCCGTGACATCATCACCGAGTTACTAACAGTTCTAAAGAACCGGTTAGAACCGTTAGGAACCCACCTCTGCTTCCATCCTTCCTAGGTCGATAAAACGAGGATCCCGATTGTTGGGGGCAGTATGCTGACTCTGTAAACCACTTAAGGTTGAAAAGCATTATGAGGCAGTATATAAGTCTAAGTGTTATTGTTAATTGATATCTGCCGTAACAAAAAAATGCATCAGAGCCATAAAAAATAATGTATTGATCAAGAATTAAATGTAATGAACTCCTATGTGACTAATATCAGATTTATAGGATGTTTTCACAATCCTTCACATTTTAATAAAGAAAAAATACTTATTTTCAAAAGGGAAGAATTTAGTTATGACAGAAAGGCTTTGTTACTTACTTAGACTCGTATCAGCAGGTGCCAAGCAATTTAAATACCAAGGAAAAATATTCCAAATTATTTGTATGGTTAATTTATACATAAGTGCTCATATTACTCTGAATGGGGACTTTTGCATTTTTTCTATTTTCTTTTTCTACTGTATCTTAATGTATACTATTTTTTCTGCTTTGTTTTTTACTGGTTCTGGTATTTTATGTCACTATATAAATCAGTGGATTCCAATAATTGGCTAAGTTAAAAGTATTTAAAAAATAAGAATAATAGTTTCATTTCCCAATACATCAAAATACAAGAGTCACAGATTGTGTTAATTGCCTTTTATAATATAGTTGGTTCTGGTTACTGCTTGCAAAGGGTCCATCAATAATTTGCAGGATTATAAAGGAGAAGTCCGTGACAAACCAGTTTCTTTCTGTTGTGAAGAAAGCTACTTGGCTGTGTTCATAAAATCACCAGGGGTTACGGTTAAACTGGAAGACTTTATCTTTCAATGAAAACTGATCTTCATCAATTCAAGATTAGTTTGCGTTTATTTTAGCTTTCCAACTGTAGCTATTTCCATAACTTAGGCTGGATAACACATTAACATTATATATGAAATGTGAAGTGTACAGATATATAAGTGGAGAAAAGTTTAAGAAAACTACAAAACCTCAGAGCTGCATAGATGTAAATCTGTTTTCTCAGCCACCTACCCCATTTTCATGCTGTCAAACTTTTACCTCTTTTGTTTTTCCAGAAAGGAAAGGGAGCAGATGGGCTAGAGACAGAGAGGGGGAACAGAAAACCAATAGATTTTCCATTCCAAGAACTTTCATTCTGGCTTTATAAAAAGTAATTTTGTGAAAGGGCTTTAGATTCTTGCATTGCTCATCCATCTTCAATATTTTAACTTTCTTCACTTATATTTAGTAACTCATCCAAGTTTTGTCTGAGAAACTAAAACATCTTGGTTCATTATGATGAAGTGTGATAATAAGGCAGTAGCAACTACTATTGGATTCAAATCTCTAACAAAATTAATATTCTAATAAATTTGTAAAATTTGCTAGAGAACCACTAATTATCTGATTCCTTTTTTTCCTCCCTAACCTCACTGTTACCTTAATAGCAGTGGTGAGTTCTAAATGTTCTTACTGCCGGTTCACTCAGGGGGGCACTGCAGCCAAGTGTGTGCTTTGCACGCCACGTACGCATGCACAGTGCTTTAGAAAAGCACTGCGAAAAGCACTTAGAAAAATCCAAGATGGCGCCGCCTATGGCCGCCGAAAGAACCAGCTCGGGGGTGTGGCAGGCCTGGGTTATTAAGAGTTCTACCGAACTGGGCCAGTAAGTTACTAACTGTTCAGTAGAACCAGACCGAACCTTTGGGAACCCACCTCTGCTTAATAACAATCTGAGGACTCGAACAGGTATTTGTTCTTCCTCTGAGCTTAAGAGGGTCATGTCTTTAGCATGCATCTCCTAATCAGTCCACTTGAACCATGAGTCATTCCACAAAATCACTCAACTGATTAGAGAAAATTGGAAGGTGGTCTTGAAAAGGTGGAAAGTCCACATTTACCCAGTACGACTATTGCTGAGAATTCTGAGAGCTGAAGTCTACACATCTGAAAGTTGTTCAAAGTTGTTCTGACTTTATGATTTATTTGTCGTTGATGATGAGGATGTTATCCATTCAGTCTTTTCCAACTCTTGGCAATTCTATGGGCCAGGTGTCTCCACCAGAGGTGGGTTCCTACCGGTTCAGACCAGTTCTATAGAGTAGGTAGTAAGCTGCTGGTGATGTCACAGAATTGGTTCTGGTCTGTGGACGCCACCATCCTTTTTTTGGGGAATTTTCTTTATGGGGAAAAAAATTTAGGAATTTTTTCTGGGTTTTTTTCTTCTGCGCATGCACAGAAGCTGAATTTCCGGCACTGCGTATGCGTCGCCATCTTGTTTTTTTGGCCTTTTTGAGGAGGGAGGAAATTTTTATAATTTGTTTGCACGGCGCACCGCAGGAGGAAGTAAACCGGCGGCAAGGTAAGTTAGAACCCACTCCTGGTCTCCACGTCGTCTGGCTTTACACTAGTTCTTTGAGTTGTTCTATGCTTTGGCTGGTGTCAGCTTTGATGGTGTCCAGCCACCATGTTCTTTGGTGGCCTGGTTTTCTTTTACCACTAATTCTTCCAAGTATAATTGCTTTTTCCAGTGAATTCCTCCGCATGACATGGCCAAAATATTATCTGCCATCTGCTTTAATTTTTATGTTCACATATGCAATGTACATATGTGAGAATAATTTGTGCTTTCCTTTCTGGAAAGAGCATAATGTGGGCATTTTAGTGTCCCTCATTTCTTTCCCACATAATTTAGTAATCAGCCGGATGCCCAACAAAGAAATAGTAGTACAAGATTGTTAACTGCAGCTGGTAACTGGATCTAAGTAAATGGGAATAGTTCCATAGAGTGAAATAAGAGAAGACAAGCAGGATAACCAAATAAAGTCTATGAGAATAAAGTTCTACCAAGTAATTTTCCTTATTCTTTGCTTTTCTTAGTAAACTGGTGTGTGTTTATGTTACATTGTATTTTATGAGTACATGTGATTTTTCCAACTATAAAGTCAAGATAATGAATGTTATCTGAAATATCTCATATAAAAGCCTCACAATAATATTTCAATTAAATATAAAGCCCTTAAAAGTTAAATAAATGAAAATTGGCTCCATCTCTCAACATAGCTTTATTGATCCTCTGTCAGAAAATAATCAGTTCTATTTTACGAATATTGCTAGAACTTAATTCATTTTTTAAAGTTATTTTTATAAATCCTGGAGGTTTTTTTTTTCTGTGAAGATACCTGTCTATTACAGCAATGTAATATATTTTGTAGCTAAGACTATACATTGCAAATGTACTTGAAAAAACATATTTCTCTCCTTACACTGTCCTTTCCAGGCAAGACTGGGAAATTAGAATGGGGCAATTATGGTGTGTTAACTATAATGTTTGTCCTGAAATTTCAGTCAGTTGCTATCTTCACTTTTTGAACAATTTAGTCAGTCCATAATTGCAGCTGTTATTTCTTAAATTATACCTAAATTATCCCCTGCTTTCACATTTTTGATGTGTCGTCATCCAGATAGTACACTCTCCGTGGGCTTACCCAAACTTGATGATTGCCAGATACAGACAATAAAATCATGTGCTGTAGATAAGAATTCATATTTATTTTAATAACAACGATATTCATCTATGAAATAAACCCATCAAATATTCAGGCCCTATTTTTAAAATGTTATCCTTAAGAAGCTATTGTAACAAATTGCCTCCAGTGCTTTGTTAGCAGAAAATAGTTTTGCATTTTTGAATTTCAGAACATTGGGAAGATATATTGATTTGGATCTTATGTTACATTGATTATTTAATCTAATACTGATTTCATTTGCAAGACTCTTTTGCCAATATGTCAAAATCTACTTACCCTAAATAGTGATGGGGGCCTTTCGTAATCTGGCATTTTTTTGAAAAACTATCAGTTTCTTAATTTTGCAATAGTAATTTGTCATTATATGAAAACTATTTTTCCCTCAGTATGTATACTGGAATATACTTATATCTACTTCTTCTAATTTTTCAGTATGTATGTTTAATTTACAATCATCCACTTAATTTTCCTCTTTGAGTACAACTGCATTGTTCTCTGACATGTTTAGCTCCATACTCCTCATTTGCATTCTCTGAAAATCACTTGATTACTCAGATGACAAAATGGTGTCTGCATACAAAAATGCACACATTTTCAAATCCCCAGCCTGCACACTTGTGTCATCAAGAAAAAGTTAACATGTATTAATCTAGCCTTTCTCAACTAAGCTTCTGTGGAACTCTTGGGTTCCAGGAAAGGTCGCTGAGGGTTCTGCAAGAGATAATGATAAAAAGAATAATAAACATCGTTTCTGAACTTTGCTCACTGTGGAATGCTAGCTATATAGATACCTCACTTTTCTGTAAAGATCCTCTGAAACCTAAAAAATATTTGAAATGTTCTGTCAGGATAGAAGAGATAATACATCAAATTCCTAAGGAGCACTACACATCTTTGCCTTATTCACAGTTCAATTTAGAACCTGTCCGCTAAAGTTTCCATTTATTCTCATGCATACTTAACTACAGGTAGTCCTTGAGTTACCACAGTTCATTTAGTGACTGTTCAAAGTTATAATGGCACTGGAATAAGTGGCTTATGATTGTTTTTCACACTTATGACCGTTACAGCACCCCCATGGTCACATGGTCAAAATTCAGATGCTTCACAACTGACTTATGCCAGTTATGTGATCCCCTTTTGTGACCCTCTGACAAGCAAAGTCAATGGAGAAGCCAGATTCACTTAACAACCGTGTCCCTAGCTTAACGACTGCAGTGATTCATTTAACAACTATGGCAAGGAAGGTCGTAAGTCGGGGCAAAACTCACTTAACAAACGTATCACTTAGCAACAGAAATTTTGGGCTCAATTGGGCTTATATCGAGGACTATCTGCACTGGTATATATTCATTTTACCAAGATTCACCAACCAATCTTCAATCTCATATTTGCCCAGAACTTTCTGTTCAAGTCTATTATCTCTAAATCAGCACATGTATTAATCCTTCTTCATTTTATTCCTTTTTCAATAATTTGCTGAAGACTAACAAATTGCATTAAAGAAATAAACTTTTGAGATCTACAGCTCACTTCACCAGATACATGTAGTGGCGGAATCGATATGAGATTTAAATTGGTGTGAAGCAGGACAGAAGGGAGAAGAAAACAAAGTGATTCTCAAAGTGATTCTGCAAAGCAGAATATAAATACCCTATCAATTAACAGTTGTAATATGTTTTTTTAAATGTATTTGTTGAGATGACCTGGAACCATTTGATATATATATGTGTGTGTTTCTTCAGCACTCTAACTTAATTTTGCTGGTAAAGTTTCTTTGTTCCAAAATAGCTATTTTAAATTCTGAAATAATGGATACCCTGGGACCTGAAATACTTGTTTTGAATCCTGATGTGAAATGTATATCCATTAATTCTTTTTACACAGTCTGGTCCATTAACTATTTTAGCCAATTGCCACAACTGCTGTTTTGCCAAGAGCATGTTCATGCTATTCTATGCAAAGTAGGATCGCTGATTTATAGACGACCTTGAAAGCCAACATTCTGTTGTCAGCATCCCACCAAATAGGAGATATATAGACTATACTGCTACTCAGGATAAAGTGGTGTATGTGATACGAAAGTTCTACTCTCTTATTAAACTTACTGTAATGGACTACAGCAGAGTTCTGGGTAGGAGGGAGCATATTCCAAGGAGTGGGATAAGACAAGAAGCAGCAAAGTCCTGAGCTGGATTTTGGGAACAGGAAGAGATTCAGGATAGCCATTATCTAGAACGGGTGTCAAACTCATGTTGTCACTGCAGCGTCATGTGATGTATTGTGACTTTTTTTTCCCCCTTTGCTAAACCGGGCCTGCGCATGGCCAACGCATGACGCATTTGGCCTATGGGCCGTGAGTTTAACACCCCTGCTCTAGAATCTCCCAGGATATCGCCATTAGGTGAGGACAGTTATAGGTTTAATCGGACAAGATTCTGTCTGTACGGTATATTCAAATCAACAACTGAGCTTTGACCAGATTGCGTCAAATCATTCTTTAGATAGGCCTGACACTTATTAATGTAATGAACCTATTAATGTAATGAATATATATTATAGATTAAAAAGTGTAAATTAATGTTTTATGAAATTGAAATTTCCTTTTATCTGTTTTGTAGACTCAGAATCGCATGAAACTGATGGCAGATAATTATGAAGATGATAATCTGAAATCATCTCATTTCAATCAAACTAATCATAAACCCTCCCCAGACCAGGTAAGATTATAGTTGTTTCCTTTTTTTTCCTTTTTTTTCTCTTTTTTTTACTAAGCTGTTACTACTGAAATATGCCCATTTTTTAATTACATCTAAGAGCAGGATCAGTTCTTCTGAAATAGAATCGAAAAACTGTTTGTTGCAGTTATATCATGATTGTCCTTTTCTTTTATAAAATTGGAATTCTCACTAAGCAAATCATTAGATTTCATTGTTTCAGAACTCTTCTTGGGACTCTATTGGTGGACTGATTGTTCTTATAATAATAGAGTTTATCTTTAATATGATGACTGACAAATTGTATGATTAAATAGGTAGCTAAATTAATTAGTGTTTACTTCAAATAAAAGAAAATATAAAATTGTACTAGGCCATTCAGGTAATCAGAATGTAGTGTTACAGACAGTATAACAAAATTTTACCACATTCAAGGAAATTAAACTCTAATGATCTGATAAAAGTAATTGTAGATAAAGTAGATCAAAATTTTCTAGACACTTCATCAAATCTTATAATTATATGTGAGGACTATTTGAAACTGCCACTTCCTTTGGAAATATATATGCTCAAATAAGATCTGTAATTTATTGCTTATTCTAAGGGAGAGATTGGCTGTCTTCCCCATGGCAAAATCTCAGTTTTACACTAAACGATCAAAGACTCCTACCTTAAAAGTTTAGTAAAACGTGATGTAAAAGAAATTAATTTATAATTTCTGATGCATGGGCTAGCTTTCTATGTTGCTGACTAAACTAAAACATGATTTGGATGATATCAAATGGCTTAGCAAACACAATAGCTAATGCAAGAGAACTTTCTAACTGGAAAAACATTAGCAGTAATATAAGATGGCCAGCTTACTGAAAATATTAATACTGGCTCGAAGAAAACTTAAGAACTCATGGATTTTTCCACTATAGTTCTCAATGGCCTGGGGAGATTAATGAGGTTTTAGCCATTCTAGTTCATAAAATATGCTATAATGATATTTAGATTATCATGAATAAGTAAATTATCCAAACATACAATGATTCAGAACAGTAGAATTGAAAAGTATGCTAAAGTAGTGCTCCCTTTCCTATTTCATTATTCCTTTGAATGATTTAAATACTAACCAGATCTTTATTTCATTCCCATGCTTCTCTGGTGCTTTCCCCCCTTGTCTTCTCTCAACCAATAGGATGAGGAGGAGGGTATTTGGGCATAGCCAATCAGATGCTCTTAGTTCAGCCATTTTGTTCAGAACGGTGAGAATTGGCTTTATTTACCAGTAGAAAAATATCCAATGATCACTCTTGCATCTTGCTTCTGTGTGATTATGTGGTTTAAGTGTCTTTCCTTTCCCTTTTAAATGTGGTCTTTGCATGTAGAAGTTATTCCTACTTTTTGTTGTAGCTGTATTATTTTGTAATTTATGTTTTGTGAGAATACTCTCCCAAAGCATGCGATTGGATTTGCAGCAAAGCAATAGCATAATTCACGAAGGAACAAATGTTTCCATTATAATTTAACAGCACAATTTGAACATGGTTTTCAATATTTATGTTTAGAAAACTTGTCTGACAAAGTTGTGTGTTCCATCTTTTATTCTTAAATTACACATAAATAAAAATATTTTATTTCCACTGCTTATATTGTAATTCATGAGCAAAATGAACTATGCTGTTGACATTGCTGTATGTAAAATTATGTAAAAGGTTCATTATGATAAAATTAGATTGGAAGAATAATAATAATGCACCAGATTCTGTGTACACATTTTGATTTACTAAATCTATGTATTGTTACCCTAATCCAGACACATGAGGTTAAATTTTAGTAAGACAATCTGAGAATTAAATAAGTAATCCACTTCATACCGAAAATTGTTTAATTTAAGCTTCTTTGTGATCTCATAGTGTTTGAAGTTGCTTTTTTGTTATGTCTCTATATGTATGTTTAAATGGTTTGTAATAATAAGTGAACTATATTGCTGAAGAATGCTAATGAACAGGAAGAAATCAGGTAAGTTAATTAGTTCAGATACATTTTTATTGTAAAAAGTAAGTAACAGGCAGGATTTCATTAATAATGAGAAAAGTGCAGTTGAAGGAACATACTCACTTTTCTGTATTGTATTAGAAATCAAATTCAACATATAGAAAGCTCATTTTGTTGGGGAAAGTTCATGTAAGTATATTCATAGTCGTATTTCTTTCGCCATTACTTTTTCATAATATAGTGTTACCAGAGTGGGACGTTTTATGACTTTAAGACTTATATAAGCTCTGTGCTATGGAATAAATGATACAGTTGAATTAATAATATTTGAATCCAAGTGGGAGGACAGTAGGATGTAAGAATATGAAAGTGAGATTAACAAGAAAGATTGATTGATTGATTGATTGATTGATCGATTGATCGATCGATCGATTGATCAGCAACTCTACACAAATGCTTTCTTGGTTCGTTTGCCCATGATCATTTACAGCAGGGGTGTCAAACTTGATTTCATTGAGCGCCGCATCAGGATTGTGTTTGACCTCGGGGGGGGGCAG